>CACVCL010030482.1:0-48331 GCA_902729485.2 Mus minutoides
CGAGGCAGGGTTTCTCTGTGTTCCTCTGGCTGTCCTGGAACTCACTCTGTAGACCAGGCTGGTCTCGAACTCAGAAACCCGCCTGCCTCTGCCTCCCAAGTGCTGGGATCACAGGTGTGCACCACCACATGCCTGGACCTGAGCAAGTAGGATGATGATGTCCAAATGTGTTTTAATAGGATTTTCAAGCCAAACCCAGTGTTCAGTGTTGAATCCCCATCATCCCAACACTCGGGAGGTTGAAACTGAAGATCAGGAGTTTAAGGTTATCCTGGGCTACACAGCCAGCTCACAACCATCCTGGATGATGCAACCCTGTTCCAAAACAAAACAAAGCTGTACATACTAGGAAGAAACCTTCATGTAAAACTCAAATGGGGTGGGTCAACAAGATGGCTCAGTGGGTCAGCAAGGTGGCTCAGTGGGTAGAGGCGCTCAGTGCCAAGCCCCAGACCCCTGGGACCCACACAGTAGAAGGAGAGAAAAGACTCTCAAGTTCTCTAACATCTGTTATATGTTACCTACCAGAGCAAACTGCTCAGACATGGATTTCAGTCAATGGCAAGTCTTTATTAGCAGGCTGGCAAATGCCCTGAGTGTTTGGGATCCCAGTGCAGGCTCGAGCCTTTCTCAGGGTGAGTTTGTTATGTGTCTCCTTAAATCCAGCATAATTCAAACACCAGGTCAATGCAGGTGACAAATGTGTATTGTAATCAAGCCACTATTGATGGATCAGGGTCACAAAACAGACTTGGGGCTGAACCGCAGCCAGAATATCTCAGATTATTTAAGTTTGCCAATCATAAACATCTGTGCCAAGTTACTGTTACATTTTCCACCAATTAGGATAGGAGTTGGTTTCTGGGTCTGGGAACATAAACTTAGTTTAACACTGCCAGCAAGATGGAGAAGCTATCCCTGAGATGGCTGGACGCAGACAACTGTCTTTTTATAAACTGTCCCCAAGATGGCTGAACTCAGACAACTGTCTCCTTACAGCAGAAGCTGTTAGGAAGTCCCCAGCTCCCCAAAGGCTTGGGACCTTGAATTATTTTCCCCCATCACTAAATGGAGCCTGAAAACAAAATGTCAGTATTTAGAACAAGGTTGTTTGTTTGTTTTTGCTTGTTCCCAGCAAGCTTTTAAGCACAAAACCCATGTTCTGGTTTGACATCCTTCGGTTAACAAGAATAGTTACCCAGAGTGGAACTACAGAAGCCAAAAAGCAAAGTTAGTACAAGAGACTTTCCCAGAACTATGAACTTGGATGGATTAGGTCTTTGTTTTCATTTTGGCAGGTAGGTAGTGCTTTCTATGTGCTGAGTTTTACAGCCTGAATGGTACTTCCATCATGGAGTCAATTGTGCTAAGGTCTGGGGGCCTGTTACAATCTCCACACAAATGCCAGGGAAGCAGACACACACACACACACACACACACAGTATAAACAAATAAAATTAAGCAATAGTCCTTAGACACCATCTTCTTCCCTACATGTGTATACAAGCTATGGTTAGCGTCAAGGCCCAACAGTGACTGGAGACCCTCCTACTCAGAAGCTTTTCTTTCAAAGTAGGTCAGAGTTCAGCACAGGGCTGTAGGGAGCCTTTGGGGTGCCCCTTGGCAGGAATCTGACCTTGGCCATGACAAGGAAGTAAGCTTGGGCAGGAATCTGACGTGGAGCATGACAGGGAAGTAAAGCAACAATCTAACTGGGCTAGAGAAGTAGGCCTCAGGCAAGATCCGGGCTGGGACAGGGAAGTGGGGCCTAGTATTTTGGTCATTATGACAAGCCCTTTTAAACAACTGTCATAGTAGTAACAATGGAACTTTTTTGTTTGTTTGTTTGTTTCAAGACAGGTTTTCTCTCTGTATAGCCCTGGCTATCCTGGAGCCCTGGAGCTCACTTTGTAGGCTGGCCTCGAACTCAGAAATCTGCCTGCTTTGTTGTTGTTGTTGTTGTTGTTGTTGTTTTCGAGACAGAGTTTCTCTGTACAGCTCTGGCTGTCCTGGAACTCACTTTGTAGACCAGGCTGGCCTCGAACTCAGAAACCCGCCTGCCTCTACCTCCTGAGTGCTGGGATTAAAGGCGTGTGCCACCACGCCTGGCTTTGTTGTTGCAGGTGGCTGTCCTGGAACTCACTTTGTAGACCAGGCTGGCCTTGAACTCAGAAACCCGCCTGCCTCTGCCTCCCAAGAGCTGGGATTAAAGGCCTGGGCCACCACCTCCTGGCTCTACAGAGCAAGTTCTAAAACCCCCAAGGGTTTCAAAAAAAGGGAAAAAAAAGTAAATAAAAAGAAAAAAGTATAATTTGCTGTTTTAAATATGGTTGTTATAGGAGGGCTGATGGTACCAGCTTCTCCTCTCAGCTACACAAGAAACTGAGGCAGTCGGCTGTGCTCAAAGTCAGGCAAGCTAGTAGGCCCAATCTCAAGGCAGTAAAAGTTGGCTTGGGAATATGATGTAGTGACCAACTTGTACAAGGCGCTGGATTGAATTTTCAATATAGCAAAAAATAAATTTAAAAGATGAGCACGATAGGCTCGTAGTTAAAACCTTGTGACAACTGGTAGATTTTTTTTTTTTTTTTTTTTTTTTTTTTTTTTTTTTTTTTTTTTTTTTTTTTTTTTGGTTTTTCGAGACAGGGTTTCTCTGTGTAGCCCTGGCTGTCCTGGAACTCACTTTGTAGACCAGGCTGGCCTCAAACTCAGAAATTCGCCTGTCTCTGCCTCCCGAGTGCTGGGATTAAAGGCGTGCGCCACCACGCCCGGCTTAGATTTTATAAGGAATGAGAGTGTGGGGTGGGGCTCGAAGGCCACTGCCCAAGTAGCTGAATTTCCAGGAGTGCGCCTTTGCCAGCGTGGTTCAGGAACAAGCTTTTGTGGGGCAGAGGGAAGTGTTTCCTTTTCTGGAGTTCAGCACAACTATAAATATCGGTGATGCAGCTAGAGGTGACTGTGACTGAGGCCCCCAAGCCTGCGTCAGTGATTGTCACCAGCCGTGGGTGGCTTCCGGCAGCGCTAAAGTGTGTGGGACTCTAATTAGGTCCGGAAGGATGAGCTTCTAGGTAAATTGGTTAGGATATTCCAGGCAGAGGACTCTGGAGGTAGAGCAGTATTTCTAACTGACAGGATCTTGACTAGGATTAGACTGAGGGGCTCACACAGTGGAGAGATGCCTAAGGCGAGAGGCCAGGGTCAGAGCTGAGCCTGGAGGCTGGAATTCCCGAGGCAGAAAAAAAAATCCCCAGGCTGTGGACCTCATGCACCCTCCAGGTGGGGACCACAAAACTGTCCTTTGTTGTAAGGAGAGGCACAGAGCATCCTGACTGGGTCTTTCCTGAAGGCTGGAGCTGGGATCCCACAGGTGCAGGAGGCTACCAGGCTAAGGCTGGCACTGTGCCCACTGTGCCCCCGAAACCCTTACCACTACTCAAAGTGATGCCCCCAGTCCAGTCTCTCTCCTGCTTCATGAATAGACAACTGGATGTCCAGAGCCAAGGTATCTGAGTGCCACAGGTCTAAGTTGTGATCTAGAATTCCTTTGGGAGGCACAGGGCCTCCTAAAGAGTTGGTGGGAAGCTGTAGAAGTGTGGGGTACCTACAGAGAAGACTGTTCAGGCCAATAGAAAGCCCTTACTAGGGGCTGGAGAAATGGCTCAGCAGGTAAGAGCACTGACTGCTCTTCCGAAGGTCCTGAGTTCAAATCCCAGCAACCACATTGTGGCTCACAAGCATCTGTAGTGAGATCTGACACCCTTTTCTGGAGTGTCTGAAGACAGCTATAGTGTACTTACATATAATAAATAAATAAATCTAAAAAAAAAAAGTCCTAGCCAGGTGTGGTGGCGCATGCCTTTAATCCCAGCACTTGGGAGGCAGAGGCAGGCAGATTTCTGAGTTCGAGGCCAGCCTGGTCTACAGAGTGAGTTCCAGGACAGCCAGGGCTATGCAGAGAAACCCTGTCTTGAAAAACCAAAAAAAAAAAGTCCTTACTAGCTGGTTGGTAACTATACAGGGTGCTCAGGATCCCAGTGTAGACCTGAGCCTTTCTCAGGTAAAATTTTAAGCACAAATCCCTGGGTTTCTGGGTTGATATACTTCAGTTAACAAGATCAGTTACCCAGAAGCAAAAATCTACAAACTCCAAAAAGCAAGGTTAGTAGTACATTTAGAGACTTTCCAAAACTATAGTGAAAGGACTCCCGTAGGGAGACCTCCACTCAAGTCATGGGATATTGGCGAACCCCCCAAGAACTCACAGAAGACCAGGCTTGGTCAAATTACATGAGGCTTTATTCGGGGAAAGCCAGAGCTCTGGGGACAACTCATATCCCGAAAGTGGATAGAGGAGTCGACCCTGAGGGAAAAGAGGACCCAGTTTTTATGGTTCCTCAAGAGGGAGAGAAGGAGGAGGAGGGAGGAGGGGATTTTTCTGATCTGACAATATCTGACAATATCCATTCTTTCTACAGAAGAAATGGGTACACGGAAGATTTTTATGCTCGGGTGCACAGCTGCAAAGTGAAATTCTTACCACAAACACTTGGCAGTGAGCTGCATCTCAATCCATCTTGATTGGGTGTTTGAGAACCGTCACTCGATATCGTCAACCGTTTATGTACGTAAGTTTCTTGTCAAGGGGCAAGCACACAGATTCAAGAAATGTTCAGGCTATTATATTTAGCTATGTAAAGGCTTTCTACTAATAATGAAATCTCTTTCCCAGTTTTGGGGTCTTTGAGACCTGTTACATTTTCTCAGGATCTTTCAATAGATTTTGATGGATCGGGTCTTTGTTTTCATTTGGCAGGTGGTGCTGTCTATGTGCTGAGTTTTACTGCCTAAATGGTACTTCCAACATGGAGTCAGTTGTGCTAAGGTCTGGAGGCCTGACACAGGCCTACCCGTACCCTCTACAAAGACAAGCTGGCAGTGCTGCTGGCCGGAAAGGAAATGGCCGGGGAAGTTGGCTCTGGCTGAAGCTCCTCAGAGAGAAGGGAAGAACTGCGCCGATTCCCATCCCTGCCCCCAGTGCGTGAGCCGGGTCCTCTGCCTTTCAGTTCCTCCCAGAAGACAGTTTGGGGTATGGCTCTGCCTGAGACTTGGCCAGCATGGTGAAACCCCGGCTTCCCCACCAGCACTGCTGAGGAGTAGAACTGTGCAACAGTACCTGGAGCTCTTTATTCTCTTGCTGTGTTATGCTGTGAAACGCCAGCACTGATGTCAAGTTTAGGGTTCATGTGAAAACTACCCGAAAAGGACCTAGGTCAAAACAGAGGGTTCTTTCAGTTTTTAGAACTGCTGTCTTAGGGTTACTACAGGTTGCAACATGGGGAAGAAAGAGTTACGTGTCCTAAGTCAGAGCCCATGGAGGGAAGCCAAGGAACCTGGAGGGAGGAGCTGACATTGAGGCTGGGGAGGCCTGGGAGGGCGCTGCTTACCGCTGGCTTGCTCATCAGAGTCAAGGACCACCAGCACAGGGCCAGCACCACCCACAAGAGGCTGCTGGGCCCTCCCACCTCAGTTGCTTACTGAGAAAATGCCCAACTTGCCTGCCTATAGTCAGATTTTATGGAGGCCATTTTCTCAATTGTGGCTCCTTCCTCTCAGATGACTCTAGTTTGTGTCAGGTTGACAGACTAGCCAGGAGACCTGCCTTCTCCAGTCTAGATCCTCCTGCTTCAGCCTCTAGATGCTGAGATCACAGTTGTTTGCATGCCTCAGCTGGCTAAGGAGCTGCAAGGCCTGGCTCGCTCACTCCCCTGCACAGTCAGGCCCAGCTGTTCTCTGCTACTCTCTAGCTTTGTTTCCAAACAGCAAACATGAGTGTATCCTCAGAAGCTTCAAGAAGGGTAGCTGGGAACGCCGGGCGTGGTGGCGCACACCTTTAATCCCAGCACTTGGGAGGCAGAGGCAGGTGGATTTCTGAGTTAGAGGCCAGCCTGGTCTACAGAGTGAGAGCCAGGACAGCCAGGGCTATACAGAGAAACCCTGTCTTGAAAAACCAAAAACCAAAAAAAAAAGAAAGAAAGAAAGAAAGAAAGAAAGAAAGAAAGAAAGAAAGAAAGAAAGAAAGAAAGAAAGAAAAAAGAAGGGTAGCTGGGAGGGAAGGTCAGCTGTGCTACCTTGGGGCCCCTAACTGGGAATCGCTGGGATCTACCTAAATTGTTGGTAGTGGTCCTACATATCAGTAACCTTAAGGCTGAGGATGTGGAGGCAGGCAAATCCCAGAGCTTGTTGGCCAGCATCTCTGACAACTGCTGAGCTCCTATTTAGTTAGACGTAGAGAGCCTGTCTCCAGAGTATCATGGACTATGTATGATATCAAAAGAGAGCCTCAGGCTTGGGTCTAGTGGGGCACTCGGTCCCCGAAGGCATCTCAAGGATTCCAAATGCTGTATCCATCAAACACCAGCATCCTGGAAGGAAAGCCCAGAAAGCGAGGGCAGAACAGTCAGCCTAGAAGAACTATGAAGAAAGACGAGACAACCAAGGAGTCAGAGGACTAAACAGCAACCACAGCTAAGACGCCAGGTGCTGAAGGTCACTGTGAACTCAGGAATTGATCTGCTGGGGTTTACTAGGGAGCGAAGGGCAGTGTAGATTCTGGCCCAGTTCATCTTTAATGCCACCGTGAGAAAAGCCGTGACCTTGGTTTGTCTCCATACCATGAACTGGAATAGGTATAAGCTATCATGTGGCTTACAGTGGCCTCCTGCTTTTCCAAAGGAACACAGAGGGCCTGGCAGAACCCTGGGCAACGGCCAAACTTTCTCCTAGGAACTGCTAAGTCCTTTGGGGAACAGGAAAGAGGGGCCTGGAGCCAGAGCAGGAAGGAAGCAGGGTACTGCGGGGACTCGAACCCCGGCCTGCAATGTGGGCGTGCCACCACCAGTGCCTTTTGCTTTTTCCTGCTCACGTTCTCTCAGATAAAGGTGAAAAGCAAAACCTGAGCGCGGCCATGAGCCGCGATCAGGAAAAGAAACACCTGCGGCGGCTCCGTGCCCCTCCCAAGCTCATTCCTGCCTGTCCTGATGCCCTGCCAAAGGCTCCAGGGGACTCATGTCCCCCTGCCTCCAAGTGAGTGCTCCCCACCCTACATGAGAAGTGCATGCATGAAATCAGATCCCCCCAAAAATGAACCACAAGTCACGGCCTAATTGCTCTGAGACAGGGTCAGGTGCAGTAATGCAGCTCTGTATGCGTAGACACTTCCTAAGCCACCGGAGGGCTGCCTCTGTGTGGCGGGGGAGGTAGGAGAGGGGAGAGGGTTGCTATTCTCGTTTTTATACTTTCCCCACAGCTTCCAACTTTATGCCAATAACTCACGATTAAACAGGTCTCAGAACTAAGGGAGCTTTCAACACTTGGGCTAACTCAAGTGAAGCGAGTGGGTTCTCCAAATCTGCTGGATCCAGGCCACCTATGTCACACAGATGAGCCCACCTGCCTTCCATTCTCTGAGCTTGTGGTCACAGCAGGAGTCTTCCAGGGCACTGCCTTGGTTTGGAAATGTAAGTCCGTCCGGAAATAGTGTCCCCATCAGCTCTCTGGTGTTTCTGAGCTCTAGCATGCCGTCCAGGTTCCAAGGAGGAGAGTCCTGAAGGTCCCAGAGCCACAAGATGCACAGAGCACCCTATAAACCCCGCAGTCCTCTTTGAGTCATGGGGAGGACTGTGGATCCCCTTCTTTGAGTCTATAGAGGCTCAGGAATCCATATTCTCCACAAGGTCCAGGTGGGAAACTGAGAGTCTGAGGCTGTAACCTGCCCAGAGAGCCTGGGGTCAGGCCATGCTGAGAAGAGGGTCCTCTCAACTCATACACAGAAACCTGAGCAGTCTGGTCTACTTTATACCTACACCACACCACAGATTCACACACACATATGCAAATACACAGTAACCCATATGAACACATATACAAACACATACTAGGCTCACAGACATACATATACACACAGTAGATTCACTCATACATATAAACATGTAGTAGGCTCATATGCACACATTTACATATGGTAGGCTCACATGTACACACATACTAGGCTCACATACACACATTTACAAACACATAGTAAGCTCATATACACACACAAACATACACCACAGGCTCATATATACAGATACAATCACATAGTAGGCACACACATATCACATGCACATATACAAGCAGTAGGCCCAAACAGATCACATACAAGCCAGACAGTGGTGGCACACGCCTTTAATCCCAGCACTTGGGAGGCAGAGACAGGCAGATTTCTGAGTTCGAGGCCAGCCTGGTCTAAGGAATAAGTTCCAGGACAGCCAGGGCTACACCGAGAGACACTCTGTCTCAAAAAAACCAAAAAACAAACAAAAAAACCAAGATCACATACACAAACAGTAGGCACACACATATCACTTGTACACATTTACAAGCACATAGTAGGCTCATATGTACACATAAACACACACCACAGGCTCATATGCACATATACAAACACACAGTAGGCACACAGGCACACACACACACACACACACACACACACACTGAGGTTTGTGGACTGCCAGGTAGGCTGGTCCCTGCAGACCCATCTCCATCCCTGTCTCCCCACGCCCCAGCACTCTGGCTGGTACCCCTTTCTCTCCCAGCCTCCCTTTAGCTCCCCACTGGGTGGAAAGCAGACTTACTCACAGCAGAGGGACTAGGTACGGTCATCTAAGTCCCAACCTGAAAGGTACTCAGAGAGCTTGGGCCTTATAAGCCCTCAGAAATGGGGGGAGTCAGAACACATCCTGTAAGATGAGCAAAGGATTAATTCAACAGGGGTGTCAGGACCCTCATCTGTGACTGCAGGAACCCCAAGAGTTGAGTCAGATAAGGAACAAGACCACTGGTTAAATGGCTTCTAGGTACGTCCTCAAGCCAAAGGGCATCACATCATCTCAGTGTAAGTAACTAGGCCCCACCATAACACATGGAAAACAACCAACAACCACAACTGGGAAAAAGAAACTTCAGTTCAATTCAAAACTCTGTGTGTGTGTGTGTGTGTGTGTGTGTGTGTGTGTGTGTGTGTGATGTATGTAGGCTGTAGTGGACGGGATGATAACTCAGCCATAGATGCAGTGGTGACAGGAAAATGCCATTCAAACCTTTCATTGCTCAAGGATACAATCATGGATTTATTCCCAGAACACAGGGAGGGGTTTATTCAATGTGACAAACACCTCTCATCTGTGATAAAACATCTATAACCATTAATGGCTGTGTGTGATGGCATATGCCTGTCCTGTGAGCCCAATACTTCAGAGGCCAACACATGAAGATCATGAGTTCAAAGCTGGCCTGGGCTACAAAAAAACAAAAAACCAAAAAACCAAAAGCAAGCAAACAAACAAAAACCCAAATGAAGCCAAAGCAAAATAACCACAGCCAACAACTAAAACCAAAAGAGGCAGATACCTGGGGATCTCTGAGTTCGAGGCCAACTTGGTCTATGGAGTGAGTTCCAGGACACTCTATAGTGAGACCCTGTCCCAAAAATAAAGTAAAATAAAATAAAGGAGCTGTACTTCCTCCATATGTTCTGCAGCTCAGACTCCATTCCAACTCCCTCAGGTCACTGCATTACAGTGCATATGGACCGTGGGGGCGGAGAAATAACAATGGCCAAGCACTTAGAATCTGGAGGGCTAAGTTTAAATCACACAGCAGAACTAAACTACAGACACAGCAGAGAGAACAAAGCTACTAAATAGAAGCCTAGGGACCACAGCCAGCCCTGCTCACCTGCCGCCCTCACTGCTGAGGCTGTGACAGGCCCCCAGCCTCCTGAGCCTCTAGTGCTTTCTATTCTCACTCCTGGCTATGCTGTATTCTTCTGTAGTTACCTCCTGGCTTGTGCCATCACCTTCTGACGCCTGTCCCTGTGAAAAGCAAGACAGGGCCGGTCACCTTGTGCGTTCACTGGTCTGCTCAGTGCAGGGCTGACCAAGGGACAGATGGAATTTGAAACCATGGCCAACAGTTCACTGGTTTCCTTTGCTGGAAACCCCACGTGCTTTGCAAAACACTCACTCCTCAGGGGTTTCAAGTGGCCTCCTCAAACACACTTCGCCATCAGCAACCGAGGGCCTTGCCTGTGGCCAAAGGCCAGAAGCAGAGCGAGACTCCACCGCCACCTCCTGTTCCTGTTGACAGGAGTGTATAACCTGGATGGGCATAAGTAGGTTGAGCATAAGAACACAGAATCCAAGGAGACCAGGGAGAAAGATTCATGAAACTCAGGTGGCACTAACTCCACATTAGCAGAGGTCTGGGGACAGAGCTGAGCAGGAGAGGGTCGGCCTTGTGTGTACAGGGTTTCATCCCAGCACCAAAACAAAACAGAACCCAGAGAGAGCTGCTTGCTTCATCTAAAGCTTCTTGTTAAAGGTCAAACTGGATGTCTTCAGAGTCTATTCGAGAGAAAAAAAACCAGGAATTAAACCAGGGGAAAGGCAATTCTTAATGAGGATGTCAAATTATATTAAAAAACCAAAAAAACCCTCCACACTAGTACTTTTCCTGAAAACAATCATAAGACTTTATGACTGACAGTGAGATAGAAATATCAAGCAGTCCAGTAACCCTAGAACAATGACTTCCAAGAATAACTGAGCACCAAGCACCCGGTGTCACGGGACACCATAGCTGTGTACTCTGTAGGATGAAGAGAAGTGTCACAAAGACGTGGGCAGCCCTCCCCTGTCCCACACCACGCCCCTCACTCACAATATCCTTATCCTCACCTCATTGTCAAAGATTTAAGAAATGCAGCAGGGGAGAAGGGGGGGAGGAGGAGGAGGAGGAGGAAGAGGAGGAAGAGAAATCATTTAGCTGTTACGAGCACTAACCACTCACCCATAGGACCCAGGTTCAAATGCCAGCACCTAGATGGCAGCTCACAACCATTTAACTCCAGGCTCAGGGGATCTGATGCCCTCCTCTGGCCTCCATGGCTACTGCATGCATGTGGTACACAG
Source organism: Mus minutoides (assembly GCA_902729485.2). NCBI lineage: Eukaryota > Metazoa > Chordata > Mammalia > Rodentia > Muridae > Mus > Mus minutoides. Next base: position 11,010 of record CACVCL010030482.1, read on the forward strand.
AAATACAACACACATACCAAAAATAATTACAAAGAAATGTAGATGGGCCAATGGCACCCTGTAGTTCCAGCTACTTAGAGATTAAGAAAGGAAGATCACTTGAGACCAATTGATTAACACAGTAAGATTTATGTCCCTTAAAAAATGGGGGTGGGGGCTGGAGAGATGGTTAAGAGCACTGACTGCTCTTCCAAAGGTCCTGAGTTCAATTCCCAGCAACCACATGGTGGCTCACAACCATCTGTAATGAGATCAGATGCCCTCTTCTGGTGTATCTGAAAACAGCTACAGTGTACTCATATAAATATAATAAATAAATCTTAAAAAAACAAAACAAAACAACTAAACACCAAAAAAAAAATGTAACATCTAGAAAGCTGTGCTTAGACCAGACCTCTCAATCAGCTCTAATAATATCCTGATCTCAATCTTCCCTGGCAGTATCCTGACGTTCATGTAGTCTTCAAAGTCTATGTCAGCAAAATAAAACTCAAGGTCCCATGGGGCACACTAGCACACACCTTTAACTCCAGCACTGTGGAGGAGGCAGAGGAAGGCCAGTTACTGATTCTGAACCTGGTCACAAGTTCAATCCAGGCCAGTAGGGGCTGAATAGTAAGAACCCGTCTCAAACAAAAAAAGCTCTAGGCCTGGGAATGGCTTAGGTTTAGCAATCATAGATGAGGTATTGATATTAATGAAACCATCAGTGTGATGCTGAGACTGGCCTGGGACACACAGCGCAGGTCCCTATGCAGTTGTCCCTCTAAGGAGACAGTCCCGTAGTACTTACAGCCTTATGCCCTAGCTCAGCTATTGCTCTAAAAGGCACATATTTGAAGTGTTGGATGTTAACTCAGCATCTTGTCTGAAGGCTCAAGCGCATGTCTGCATATTTGGAAGGATGGAAAGTCAAGGAGCATGTCTGCATATGGAAGGATGGAAAGCTGCTCTCTGGAGCACTGGTTAAGCTCAGGGGCGGACATTTGCAGAAAGACAGATCCATCCTACAGTCACAACACTCCCAAGTCTCATAGTCAAGGTGCTCACACACCTGCCAGAGAGAGCACAGGGTGCCCTGGTGATTGTACAGAAACCCTCCAGCATTATGGGAACCAGTGGCAGGCTCAGTTCTGGGACCCAGGGTCTCACATGGAGCCCAGATGATGGGTGGGAAATTGAGTGTCTTTGCTTCACTCCAGAAGTGGGGTCTGAAAAGAGGATGGGGGTCATAAAAAGGAGTCCAAGTCTTCCAAAAGGCTGAATAACTGAATAAATCTAACACCATGGCTTTTAAAACTTAAAATCTTCTGATCAATAGAGTACACAAGTGGATGACATCACAGAGCCTCCACATCATGCTCACAGGAGGAACAGTGTCACCTCACTGGGACCAGTCACACAGGTGCTGCCTTTCCTCTGCCTGTGACCTCTGTGGACACAGCGGCATAGAACCGGAAGCAGCTAGTTGTTGGCTTTCTCTACAGTTGTTGGCTTTCTCTACAGTAGGGTTGCTTTTTAATTCTTGCAGTAGTGGAGAGAAAGCCATAGGCAAGCTCTCTACTATATGAGCTATATTCCTTCAAACTACTAGTAACACATGGATGTGGTCAGTGACAGGGCTTAGTAGGTGAGGAAAATCGCTTCCCACAAGTTGTCCTCTGCCCCCACATGGGTATATACACAATATATACATTAATTATTGTCCTCTGCCCCCACACCTGTATACACACAATGTATACATTAATTACGCTGAAAGACACTACCCAGGGCTGTGGCTCATTGGCAGAATGCTTGCTTGGTAATCAAGAAGCACTGGGCTCAGCTGGGTGGTGGCGGCACACACCTTTAATCCCAACATCAATAGAGGCAAGGCAGGAGGATCTCTTGAGTTCTTGGCCAGCCTGGTTCTAGAACAGCCAGGGCTGTTATACAGAGAAGACCTGTCTTGAAAAAGAGAGGAGGTGTGAAACACACACACACACACACACACACACACACACACACACACACACACACACACACACACACGAATGCACCAGTAAGAACCTACTTGAAAAACAAAGGATCAGCAGAGGCAGGGCCTCAGGGCGGAGGTAGTCAATAGGGGCAGCGCGGGACTCAATGGCAGCTCCTCAGATCCAGTTATATAAACTACTGTACCATCTGGAAGTAGTAGCTCTTCTCTATGTACATAAACTATTGAAAACACATTCAAATAAAGACTTGAACACACATGTTCATAGCAACACTTCAATCCTGCAATGGGGGTGGAGAAACGAAACGAAATATGCTAAGGCAATGCATGGAATATTATTCAGCCACAGTGAGGAACAAAAATCTTATCATACACTTCTAAATATACCACGCCATGTGACGTGATGTAGGGAGCCTAGCGGCCTCGCCTTGAAGATGACGCTGCCTGCCTCAGCCTTATCAGTTTTGCTGGCATAAATAACTCCTAATATGGCATTAGGCTGTGTTGGCAGTGACATGATTCTAAGCCCGAGAATGTGAAGTTGAAGCCCGAGAATTCCTGGCGTATGAGCAGGAGCTACGTGGCATTCTGTGTGTGGCCAGGATAGGGTTTAATTGGTTGCTCCCGGTGGGGATAAGTCCAGAAGAGAGGGAGAAACGAATTTACTATTACACTTAAGCTGTAACTGCATGCATAAAAGACTGAGTAAACAAACTTAAGTTGAGGAACCCGATTGGTCTGTGTCTTCTTCCTGCGGGACGGGACGGGGCGCGGATCAACGTGAGACAGACACGAAGAGACAGATGCATTACACTTACATGAGGGACCAAATACAGGCAGGTTCACAGTGTGGCAAGCATAAAGACCATAGGGGCTGGAAGGAAGGACAGATAAGGGGCTGTGAGGACAGTGCCACCACCTGCAGCAATGAATGAGTCAGCAGCTCACAATATCACATATACCAACCACAGAGCTGCTACATCAGAGTCACAGATTTTGGAGGCATGTTATAAGTCAATTTCCCCAAAAATTAACATTTAAAAAGGAAACTTCATAGTTTTACCAAAAACAAAAAAGGAACATTGAAATACATAACTATTTAAATTAAAAAACCCTATAAGCAAAACAACAACAAAACAGACATACCTATAAGCAGATCACTCCAGCTCATCCTGTGCACCAAACAGAACAAGGCCTCTCAAAGCACCATCAAGTCGGGTCAGCAGGCGACTCCCAGGGCCAGTGCAATCCTGCTTTACCTGTTGATGGATCCCACTGGTGGGCTGTGTGGCACGGCTATGATGTTCATGGTTTCTCAGTGAATTAAGTGTAGCAAATGCTTACAAGACAGGAGAGATGCACGGGAGATGGACGGGTTCCACGGGACACAGCCACCAGAGACAACCGTTCCCGGCTGGAAACCCTACAAGGACAGGCCTATCCCAGGTCAAGAGTGCCAAGCCCAGTGTGTTATTTCTTTAGCCCTACCTCCAGTCCAAGGTAGAGAATGATGAGCCCTTGTTATACACGGGAAAGTCAAGGGAGCAAGGGGGGCCTGAAGTAAACAAGAGACAGTCCAGGGTGTAAGCTGGTGTCCTGACAGTGTCTTTCTGGCCAGTATGCCGTTTGCCTCCCCAATGGCCTTTGTGGTAAAGCCAGTGTCTACATTTAAGACAGAGTATGGGTGGACATGTTTTTTTCATGAGTTACCATCATCAGACACTTTGACAGAAAATCACAACCAGCCACATGCCAAAACACGCCATTTCAAGGAACAAATTTTATGAATATACAAAGCCTACATGAAGAAGCCTTGGCTCTGTCCTACTAAAAAGGTCTGTTTGCCAAGAGATCTGGGTAGCAATGGGGTGCTGGCTGACCTTCATTTGCTGAGGCAGGAGTGCTGATAAAGAAACCTCCAAGGTCCCCGTCTTGTGCCTGCTCATGGCCCCAGGACCGAGGAACCATGGACACACATGAGCTGAGTTGTCAGCTGCCTGTGACCTGAACACACTCTGTGACCACAGGTCACTGAGCCCTTCAGCAGTCACACTATTGTCTGTGGAGCACAAATTGTCTGCGAGCTGCACACACACGAGACAGGTATCTATATATCATGATGTATTCAGACAGTATGAAGTTAAAAGGACACTGGGATAGCCTAAGGAAAGGCAGCTCCAGCCAACTAGGCCAAAGGAATTATTTAGCTAAAAATTCATGATGCTAAGGAAAAAGCCATTTAAAAATAGCCAAATTAGGGCTGGTGAGATGGCTCAGCGGGTAAGAGCACCCGACTGCTCTTCCGAAGGTGATAAGTTCAAATCCCAGCATCCACATGGTGGCTCACAACCATCCGTAACGAGATCTGACGCCCTCTTCTGGAGTGTCTGAAGACAGCTACAGTGTACTTACATAAATAAAATAAAATAAATCTTAAAAAAAAAAAAATAGCCAAATTAGATTCTTACCTCACACAATACACCAAAGCAACTTCTGGAAGCTGAAAGGGTTGAACTTCAAAATGGAACCAAAAGAACGTACGATATGCATGACAGGATGACAGCAAAGCCTGCCAGGACTGATTCAAAGACTTGCTGAGAGGTCTTCTTTTTTTTTTTTTTTTTTTTGGTTTTTTCGAGACAGGGTTTCTCTGTATAGCCCTGGCTGTCCTGGAACTCACTTTGTAGACCAGGCTGGCCTCGAACTCAGAAATCCGCCTGCCTCTGCCTCCCGAGTGCTGGGATTAAAGGCGTGCGCCACCACGCCCGGCTCGCTGAGAGGTCTTAAAAGACAAACTGCAAACCTAAAAACCATCCTGTAGAACAGACGGACAAAGTGTCCACAGGTGAAGCAGAAGGCTGACATGGACAGACATGTAACACGTTCCAGATGTTACAGCTAGTGAGTCCTGGCCCCATCCCCAAACCAAACACAGATACCTCTCTTCCTTCCTCTCTCTCTCTCTCTTTTAAAACCAGGAAAGAGCAAAATCAAAGATGAAACTGCCAGGCTGAGGGAGCCATTTGCTGGGTGGGAATGGCTGAACCTCATAGGGACACATCTGAGAACAAGGATTTAAAGTTTTTCCTAATGGTTCTTAAACTCTGGGCCAGGAATTTCTCTTCTAAGAACTTTTCCCTGTCTTTTCCCAGAAGTACCCAGTACACATCCCAAGCAGGAAGAGAACCAGCCAAAGGCCCCTGAATGTCTCTGGAGAGTCACTCTGACCTCTGAGTGGCCAATGTGGGAATTGAAGAAAACACTGACTTGGCTCAGCGCTCTTGCTTCCGGGCACAGAATGGTCTTGGGGAGAAATGATGGGCTACCCTAGGACCTGATGGAGACCCTTACCAGGACGGGCAAATAAGGAGACCGACAGTCTCTCTTCAACCACTAAACAAGGCGTTCACAGCATCAGGCTTTAAAACACCAAAGAGCTGGCACTTTGTGGCCCGAGAAGCTCGGCCAGCATGCAGTCCATTTTGTCCTGTGTCACTCAGTAAATATGTAGCCACATCAGGCTTCCTGACCCCGTCATCACACCAACTTAAGTCCAGATAGAGCCAAAGGAGTCAGGCAAACAAAGCATGGGGCTCACCAGATCGTCTTCAATTAGACCAAGTCAGTCTTCTGAGCTCGTTATAAAATGCAAAAGGCAAGAAAAAATGTCAATGAACACGTACATTTGCATATTTAAAATACTCAACAGCAAAGTGTCTTAAATTATAAAAGTCAAAGAGGACCAGAACTGTTTGCAACACAAATGGTTAGTTTCCTTACAATGTAAAGAGCACTTTAAATCAATAAACATACCAATCACAACTACAATTAAGTATACCATTTTGTTCAAAGTTTTAGCAAGCTGGGATCAGGAAAAGGCGGGTCAGGGTGGAGCACAGCAATAAAATCAGACTCCATTAGACACCAGGGCTAGGTCTGCACCAAAGCCGAGGAGGGGCTCCAAGCTGCCCTCCTCGCTAGGTTTTCTCTGACTGTGATCTTCAGTACAAGTCTATTTCTGGGGGAAGGCTCTTGGTGTTCTTTTGAGACTTTGCAGCCACAGAACTCACTATGCAAGCCAGGCAGTCCTCAAATTCAGAGAACTACCTGAACTTGCCCCCAAAGAGCTGGAATTAAAGGTACACCGCCACACTTGGCTCTTGGGTTCAATTTACTAGATTTGTGTAAACTCACCAACTTTTTTTTTTTTTTTTTTCAAGACAGGATTTCTCTGTGTAGCCCTGGCTGTCCTGGAACTCACTTTGTAGAACAGGCTGGCCTCAAACTCAGAAATCCTCCTGCCTCTGCCTCCCAGGTGCTGGGATTAAAGGCGTGAGCCACCACTGCCAGGCAGACTCACCAACATTTTTATCAGAACAGTGTTGCAGAGCACGCCAGTGACAAAGGCCATCAAGCTGTACACTGACAATATGACAGCAACAAGTAACCACATATTATAAGTGCTTTGTGGGCCACAGATGACTCAGCAACTGCAGGGGCTTGCCCCAAGACTGATAACCTGATTCAATTCCTACTACCCACACAATGGAAGAAGAAAAGAGATGTCCGCAAATTGTTCTTTGACTTCCACATGTGCCTCGTGGAACTTACAACTACTCCCCTCCCCCAAGCAAATGTAACTCTAAAAAAAAGTATTCTGTGATAGAAGTACCTGTTTTGGAAGGGATAGGACCTGCAGGGGCAGGGTAAGACATCCAGACTCGGGTCCCTTGGTCAAGATCCTCTTAACTGCACAGGCTAACACTACTGATCACATACTTTTTTTGTTTATTTTTTGAGATAGGGTCTCTTTACATGAACTCAGAGATCTGCCTGCCTCTGCTTCCCGAGTACCGGGATTAAAGATTTGCACCACCACACCTAACCTGGTCACACACCATCTCAGGGCACTGACTGATATGGCTGAGCAGGTCAAAGTGTTGGCCGTCAAGCCTGCCAACCTCAGCTCAATCCCGAGAGCTGAGTGGTGGAAGGAGATCCAATCCAAGAACACTGCCCTCAGACCTTTACCCTGCGCTGGCATACATGCACAAGTGTAAGAAATATTTCAGTCAGGTTAGGTTAAGCCACTGGTGGAAAAAAGAATAAGATACCTTATTCTTGTATAGGAAGAAAATCAAGACGCCTTAGGACAGTTACTCACATGAGTAACCAGGAAACTAGAGAAGAGTTGAGTTAGCAGGTAGGACCGTCCTCACCATGTAGCAAAGCAGGAACTGCAGCACTTGGACTTGGAACTGACGCAGAAACACACCAGCAACACACCAGCCGCTGCCTGGTGGCTCTGACCTGGGTTATGTGTACAAGAGGCTTCCTACCTACACGTCACTCCTTACAAAGTCCAGATAGAACCAACAGGAATAAAAGCATGAGATTCAAAGGATAGTGTTGAATTAGACCAAGCTTTCTGAGCTCATCATAAAATGCAGAAAAAAACAATAAACAAGTACATCTGCATATTTAAAATGCTCAACAGCAAAGTGTCATAAACTATAAAAGTCAGAGAGGATCAGAAGTGCTTGCAACACAAATGGTTACTTTCCTTAATATGTAAAGAACACTTTAAATCAATAGACATACCAATAAAAGCTACAATTGAGAGAGAATTACCCTTCACTTCTCACATTGATGAATACCCAAGTTTAGGGACAAGCATTGGTAAAGGTGTGGGGAAAGGCCAACCGGAAGCATCTTACAGAAGGCTAGCTGGTGTGTCCTTGTGTCCCCATGCTCCCCCACGGGCATACTTGCCTAAACACATGAAGACACATGTAAATAGATATTTAATACTTAGTAATATACACTCAGTGTTGCTAGAAACAGCTCAGTTGTTCCTCCGATCAGGAGTGGGTAGTTCAAATGTGGCTACAGCTCTGTTGGCCCAACAGTCCCGAGTGCAAGGCAAGGTGTGGGGAGCCTGCATGCTACCACACCATGCGCTGTCTGGAAAGCAAGAAGTCACCTACACATTTGCAGTTTTAACATGCACAAGTATCACTTTAAACATTCTCTGTGTGTATAAGGCGCAAAAGCTGGAGGGAACACGCTGTGGGGTCACACAGTCAGCAGAAGGGACAGTACATTGGTCACTAGAATGAAGGGAGAAGCCCAGCATAACCTGCTGTGGAGGAAGAAGCTGCCAGACAGAAGCTGGCCCCACCATCCAGTGTCCAACTCTCTGGGACCCTGGGAGGCAAGGATGAGACAGAGGGACCTCACACCTGTTCCCTGGGCACTTGGTGGCCTTAGAGGACAGACTACCTTTAATCTAGAAAGAGGTGTGGTTGTACTGAAGGAACAAGCAAGTCTGAATGTAGCTTTCCCAAGCATCATTTCCGTCCTCCTGAAGGTTTTTTTATAGCCCAGGCTGCAGAGCAGAGGCTGGCATCAAACCCCGGATTCTCTCCTGCTTCCACTACCCCAGGACAGCATGACTGGTGAGTATTATCCTATCATGCCTGGTTTGGCTTCTGTTTTTAAACTGCTTAAGGTAAGAACCAGAAAGCTACCAGAGACTCAAAATCCATTATCATTCCAACACCACCTGGTACGTTCTGGTAGGGAATGCAGTGTAGGCACCCGCCAGCCCTAACAGATCCTCATGGCTGGGGGAGACCAGAAGTTGATTTTGGCTGCAGAAATGCTAACCACTGAACAAAACAGAGTCCCAGACTCAAGAGTGGAGGAGAGTCAGAGCATTTTCGAGAGACTGAAGCTGCAGTCTGGAGCCCTCAGCCTCCTTCAGGCCTAGCTTCATCAGTGTCCCAGGGAATAAAAAAGCTCAGTGACCACTGCTTGCAATGACCAGAAAACTCTGGAATAGCCTGAAAGCATCAGTAGGAAAAGGGTCAAAATTACTGGGTGTACATGATAAAAACATGTTATAAAAACAGTACAAATTACATAATTCCTCTTAAAAACAGATTAGTAATATTAGGTAACTTCATGAAAGGGAGATGTCTTAGAATAAAAATCCTGGCACCAGACACGGGAGAGGGACATCAAGATAACTTGCTGTGGTTTTTAAGGATTTTACTCCCAAGTTCATGACTAGTGACTTATGAAAGTTACTACAATTATAGTATACAGCCCTATCCCTTAAACAGTACTTACAGAAGCCTCTGCCCAGGGTTACCTTAAATCTGCAGAGCTTCGGCCTCCTTAGAAGAGCCACTCTGATGCAAGGAGAGCAGAGGAGAAGTTCGGCAGTCTCAGGACAGAATAACTCATACCTTTGCAAAGTCACAGTCTTTTGTGTCTTAGACCTTGGGGTCCCAATCATAACTAAGCCATGCATATCAAATTTATACACATAGATGACAAGAATCTCACATACCAAGTAGTCTCCATGGGCCACTGTGAACATGTGACAGAGCCAAGAAAACACTCGACAGAAATGTGAAGTTCCACATGCAAAGTGCATAAGACATGCCAACAAGGACTCTTACACTCGTGCCTGTCACTGTGGAGGGCAACAGAACACAGCAGCTGTCTGACCCACAACTGCAGCCCACCGAGACGCCAGGGCACAGGGATTGCTGAGAACACAATCTCACAGTACAGCTGTCAATCCCTGACACAGAGGGGACACACCTTCATCGCTGGCAGGAAAACTGAAACTTAACGTGTGGGCGACACAGCCAGGGTAAGAAAGGGCAGTTGTGTGCTCACGGAGACCCCACTAAGTGGAGCCATGTCATCCTGAGGCATTCTACAGAAGAAAGGGATGGGGCCTGTCTCCATCGAGACGGGAATAGATCAGCAGGACACAGCTCATCAGCCTGTCTCCATAACGACCGGGACTAGGAGGTCAGCAGGACACAGCTTATCAGTGATTGTGAGTGCTCAGGCTGGGTTCTGTCTGAGTTACTCCTCTAATCAGGTTATAGAAGAGGTGACCTTGTCACTGGCATGGGTGTCAAGGAGTTCTGTACACAGCAGCAGATAAATTCCATCCATTTAAAACAAATGTTCCAGCACTTGGGCGGCAGAGGCAGGCAGATTTCTGAGTTCGAGGCCAGCTTGGTCTACAGAGTGAGTACCAGGACAGCCAGGGCTACACAGAGAAACCCTGTCTCAAAAAACAAACAAACAAAACAAAACAAACAAACAAAACCAAATATATTCCAGAAGATCAGGAACAATTTTTCTACAGAGTTACAAACAGTGAAATATCTGCTTTGAAGAATTCATTGGGTAAGGATTTTTTAGCACGATATCGGCCTAACAGACGGAGTGCAGTATGAAAGTCACGGGGAGGGAGTCAGTTACTTTTGCTACTGCCCTGGTTTTCATATTGATGGAAGAATCAGACATATTGACAAATGATTAAAAATAAGGAAGCAATGAAAGAGTCACACTATATGAGCCAGAGACTAAGATTCGTCCAGTTTGTGCATTCAAGGTCCAACGAGGACAGGATACTGATGATGTCAGCAGACCTTCCGACCAGATGCTAATCAGGATAGTTAAGATTGTTATTTTATTTGTGAAAACAAAAACTAGAGCCTGAAGTGTCCAATGCTTTAGACACATGATTATGAAAGACTGGTATTGGGGAAAGCGGAGCAATAGCTTACCATCATTCCTAGCACTGGGAGGAAACCGCTTGCGTGAGAAGAATATCTCTGTCCACAGGGCGAGCCCAGACATGAATAGCTGAAGAAAAATGAGAACCAACTCCAAGCAACTTATCAGCTATGGTCAGATTTAGATGGTTTAAATCCTTGTACATCATATATATCTTGGTCTTAATAGTTGAGAAAATAAGGAGATACGTTTGATAGAACTGGTCCAAGCTAACCCTGCTAAATGCAGGATCATTGTGGCTGAAGATGGAAAATACAGACAGTGGGTTAAACCATAAAACTAGTGACTGGCCAACAGTTACAGAAATTAGATTAAGATGAGGCATTTTTAGGGTCTGAGGATGTAACTCACTGGTAAGTACTTGCCTAGTGTTTTTAAAACAAAACAATAACAAAAAACAAAGAAACAATACAGACTTTCTGACGTTGGATCTGGCAATGATTTCTTAGATATGACTCCAAAAGTACAGGCAACAAAAGCAAACACACACTAGCAAGAAGCTTAAAACTTGGGCCGAGAAGATGGCTCTGTGGGAAAAGGCGTTGGCTGCCAAACCTGATGGACAATGATATTCAATCTCTCAGATGCGCAGGGTGGAAGGAAAGACAGACTCCCACAAGCTGTCCTCGGACCTTCAGGAGTGCTGTGGCACAGACACGATGAGTGGAATCATGCACAAACACACACAGAAAATAATACATGTAACTACAAAGGAAAACAGCTCAGCAGGCACGTCAGTGAAATCATAGCTGATCACAGAGCTAATACCCAGAAGATAGCCAAACCCTTCAGGTCAACAATGGTTAACAAATCCATAACCTTTGAAGCAAGGACATGGCCAATAGGCATACGAAGTAGGAGACCACTGTGAATGTCTGTGATCCTACATCCATCAGGATGTCTGTGCTGTATGTATCCTAAACAGCTGAAGATGCATTCTCAGAAAGATATCTGCATCCATCCACCCATCCATCCCACAGCGGGGAGATCACAAGAACAAGAGGCCCACAGGCAGAGGCAATACGAGCATGCTTATCAGCACACAGTTGCCGAAAAAGGTACAAAATACCAATTACTAAGCTTGTATGAAAGCAAAGAGAATCATACAACCAAGATGAAAAATCAGTCAACAAGATCAGTGCTGGATTACAGTGAATAAGTTGCTGGTTGAGGTTGATCCCTGGGATCTCTGACCTCCATACACACGCCTAACACCGAAAATAACTAATACAAGAGAAACACTATTATTCTATATACAAGTTGTCACCCACAGAAAGGGACTGGGAAGACCACATTTTAAGTTGCCTAGTGGGTAGTTTCGGATTTTGCAAGGTCTGGAGGCCAGCTGTCCAACTCCGATCTGCTAAACACCACTAAACTGGACTTATAATGGCTAAAGTTTCTGCTGAGTGTATCTGACCACAAAAATGTTACAATGGCAATCAATCAACCAACCATTCAATTGAAACAATCATGTTAAAGACACTCTGTGAGCAAATGGTATGTATACACACACAGGGAAGTCGGAATCATAACACTGTCCATGTACACTGGCCAGCCACGCTACTCTGAGGTCTACGCACACACCAGCTTCACAGAAATGCTTACAGAAATCCCCTCTGTACAGCAACTGAGCAATGTGAGCCTAAAATTAAGAAGATTTGACAGTCATTTTATTCTCGAAACTGGATATCTCCAAGGAGTAACAGAGGTGGAGAAGCTTGAGCAACAAGTCAGTCACTAAACCATCATTTCCCAGAAGGAAGCCAACAGCTGAAGGCAGGCTGGCGTGCCTGCTGCGTGAGTTGCACCCAAGTCCAGAAAGTTCTCCTCTCCCTCCACACCTGTCCTTGTGTAAATAGGATTGTTTAAACAGACAGCAATGCAGTAGAGGATTTGGAACTACTAAAAGGATGCTTTGAATGTCAGGACAAAGTTCTCACTATGCATCACGGAAAACCCGTTGTAGACAGATCCAAGGCACAATCCCACTGTTGTAAAAGTGTACATATAGCTGATGCCCAGGAAAAGAAAAGTCTGAGACATATGCTGGTAACGCATGCTTGTTAATGGAAAAGAACATTTCCCCCATTTGCTTTTCTGCAAAACTTAGAGTTCAATCTTTTTTATGCTTGAGGACTCAGTAAGAAACCACTGAGAAGAGGTGTGGGAAGGACAGAGGCAGGTGGCAGTTGCCCCCAGCAGCCTAGCACAGGTTCCTGGAGGGAATCCTGTCCCAGGAAGGACTCAGGATCCCACCTGATATCTTATTTTGGTTTTGTTCTCTTCCTGACAATCCTATTTGCATCCAGATTTTGGGAAGGATATACAAATATTAACCTGTCAGAAGCCCCTACATTAGTTGCTTCAGCAACAGCACCTAAGGCATGGACACGACTCCAGTTAATGCTTCCGCAGGCCGTCAGCAATGCAGGCATAAGCTACATTAAAGGTCCTTCTGGTGGCTGAACATTCTAAGACAAACTCAGTGGCACGTGTTGGGATTGGAAACATCATTCCCTTTTTGTAGCAGGTCAACTTGCCAGTGTTTCCAAGCTGGGAGAAGTCTATGGTTGCTGTCAGGACTCGGTTACCTCTAAAGAATGTTTGCTGCTACCCACCCCACAGCATTCCAGTCACAGGATCAACGTCAGTACTATAGAACTCTCAGCGGCAGCTGCTGGGAGTTCAGATCATGAACCCAATCCAAGGCTTCTGGTTGAGGAATGGTGATAGGACGGCCATCGATCACTCCAGGGCAAAGAGCAAGCAGTGTTTGCATGACATGTGGCTCACATCTGTATTCCCAACACTTGCAATGCTAAGGGAGGATTATTATGACCTTCATACCACCCTGGGCTACAGAGTAAGAATGTCTCAAAACAAGTAAATAAACTCAGGCCAACAGTCTTACACTCTCCACTCAGCAGAGCTCAGCCTTTGGTTTGTTAGTGAGCCGTTTCTAACATAGCTGGGGATATATTCCTTACCAGACTGCTGACACAACATGGAGATCTTTGGAAGTATAAAACCCAAGAGGTCCTGATAAGAGGAAAATGGAGGCGCAGAAACCAGGTAAGAAGCCAGAATGACGTTGGGATAAACCAGAGACAAAGGCAGGTAGACAGGCGTGGCAGAGCATAGGCACTAATCCCAGACACATCTGGGAGGCAGTCACTAGTGGATCTTTGAATTCTAGGCCAGTCTGAGCTATATAGTGAAACCTTCTCTCAAAATACTAAAATAAGTAAAAAGAAAAGAAATGTGAGTGAAGGGAAGCCCCCTCTTCTGCTATAGCAGCATTTAACCCTTGGAGTCCCAGAAGCCTAGACAGAGCACTGCTGGGACACCCCATTCTGACTTCTCAGCTCAAGTGAGAGGTCACCGACAGACTGACCAAGAAAAAGAACAATACACAGGAGCTGGGAACACAACCAGCCTGGCAGCTCTCAGGGAAAAGAAAGAAAGAAAGACACTTCTCATCCTCTGCTTGGTCTCCAACCTATTCCAGTTCAAGACTCATCCTTGCCAAGCAACAGTCCATACAGAGCCACAGCCTACCCTTTGCTCTTAGCAAGCAGGCTTCAGTCCTAGCAAAGGCTGGCAGAGTTAGTCCTAAAATCGCAATCAGTCTAAGCAGCAACATTTTCCAGCTTTAATGACACACCACCCAGCCAAACTCAGGGCAAGTTGGCTCCTATAATGGATTAGCTACATACCCATGACTGTTTACAGGTGTGGCCCACTCCCTGGATTCCCAGGGCTTCTGACCACACCCTTCCCATGGTAAAAACCCTTAGTCATGTACCAAAGACGAAAGAAGCCCAAGCCCAGCTTCTTAGGCAGACAGAATTCCATGGTACAGACTGAGATCTCAAGCCCACACCAGCTTCCAAGAGTGAAAATATTAAAAGCTCATACCATATTAAGACATTTTTCCCAAAGTAAAAAACCATACTGTTTGGAATACAACCTGGTAATGTCGTAGATCATGTTCAGAATACTCCCTTACCTCCAGTGCCATTATCCCATGTGACTCAGTGGGACCCAGTGTCACGTCTGTAGCCATCGTCAGCTCCCTGTGAGCAGCCCTTCCCTCCCAGAGAGCTGACAGGCTGCTTAGACCAGACCCGCTCTAACTGCTTCCACGCCAGCACTGTTGCAGTGAGTGCTTCTAGGCCTAACTATAATGAAGGCAAAGTGACAGAGGTCGAGAATGTAACAGCCATGACAAGTCTAAGGAGCTTCAATCTCAAACCTTTATTTTGCTGTAAAGGGGAGAAAAATGATTAGTGGGTTTGTACACTGAACACTTTAGTACAGAGAAGCGGGTGCGGCGGACCTGCAGTTACAGCTTTCTTCCCATTTCCCCATTCCACATGGCTGTTCCAATGAGCGATCATGCCTGGGTCACACCACTTTTAAGCACACTCACAAAACAACCACATATACAGGGTTTTCACAAATACACAAACAGGGTTTTCAGAGCCAGTTTCTACAAAGTGTTATCTAGTAAGATACCCCCGGACCCAGTCTCACTTTTATTTCCCAAGCTGCTCTGACTGACATTTAACAGTTTCCCCTCTGCTCAGGGATGGATTTAAAGCACGATTCAAGCCGAAGCCACAATGTATGTATTCAGTGCAGCCTTGGCAAGGCACACGGAGGTTTCTACAAGCATCACAATGATCTCATAGCAAGCGCAAGACCACGTCCCCCTGTCACAATGACTGGTTTGAAAGGTTAAATAAGCAAACCCTGTTGTCTTCTGGCCAATTCCAGAAATTCAAGATGTGTTTTGAAGGCATGGCTCACACATTAAATTCCTGTATGTGTTATATAAGGCATGACTCCCATATGAAATTCCTTTAGATAGCAGCACTGGAATTCTTAATCACACAGTATGACAGAATTTCAACAGACCCAGAAGAGTATGCCAACCTCCGGTACATTACAATGGTTTCAGAGCCCACAACAGAGGCGTTTACAAGCCCCTCCCCAGCTCCACTTCTTGGCAATCAGCTCCCCCCACCCCCCCAGGCTCCACCCCATGGCCAGAGGCCCGCCTGGGGCAGGGTAGTGACACCATCTATTGAGCAACTAAGAAAAGCTTTTCACTGTCACCTTCCCCATTCAACAGTGAAGCAAAACAAATTTGCTTTTCCCCTTGTAGGATTCTGATATTTTCCAAGCACATGTCTCTGCATCTCAAAGTAGTGTCACCTGCAGTAAGGATTTACCAGCCTTTAGATTTTCATGTGAACTATTTAGTTCCCAAACTGTTATTCCCATGAACCCATGGTTCCAAGCACACCCCTCACTGGCACCCCGACTCCTTCAATCCACCAGTGCCAAGCTGAGCCCTGCTTTCTCCCACGAGTCCCACATCTGGTGCCAAAAGTATTCCCAAGCTTGATCCAGTAACTTAGGTTTCACCTTGGAAGGCCATGTTTTAGAGGACATCTGTCATCAGAGCAGGGCTGAGAACCCAGGCCAGTCTGGTATACACAGCCAGGCCCCAAGTCATAAAACCTAATGAACAAAAGGGACCAGAACCACTGTTGCCACTCAACCACCCAGTGCCAAATCCACACCCACGGAGAGACCATTGCCAGGCCCACAGACCATTGCCAGGCCCACCGTTCCCTTCTTAGTTTAGAAGACCTCCCAAAGCCCAAATTAGATACAGCATCTACTAAGGTGACAGAATTTGTGGCTAACTTGCGCCTTCCCACACTGTTAAAACACAAACCCTACCCATTTAACAACCAGGTCCATCTAAGTAAGACTCTTCCACACCAGTCATTTAAAACCCAACAGCTTTCCCCAACACCCAGAAGTTTTCAGTTAAGAATCCCTCTGACCAATGCAGAGGCAGGCAGGCTGCAGAAGCAGGGAAGGTGGGCGAGGTCACTGGGCTCCCGGATCTACAGTGCAGCGCTGCGCAGAAGTTAGTGTCCTACACCTTACTCAATCTTCTCAAGGCCAAGTTCGCAGCACACAGAACTACAAAGGCTGGATGGAAGCTTGTTTAGAAGATGCAGCAGCCGAACGCCTCTAACCCCAGGAAAAGGGGTGCCTGCTGGCATTCATGCATCCGCAAAGAATGATGCTCCCAGAACAAGACATTCATCTGGAACATTCACAGCCGATGGCCCCTCCGGCTGGAAGCACCTGCCCACCCCCTACAGGCTGACTTCAACGATGGCCTCCTGAACACAGGGCTTCCTGAGAAAGGCCTGGACCCAGGGCAGGGACGCGCTTCCTAAGCCTCTGGAATTCACTGTGTAGGCGTCAACCGAGGCTGCTGTCTCCTCCAGGGTGAGCCTTCCTGCACTGCTACGACTCACACTGGCAGGGGCTCCATTTCTCCTGGTGCCATCTGCTTGCCATGGTGAACACTATAGTGACAAACCACGTCCATGAAGCATTTGGGTGACTGGAACCATGGCTGTGAGCCCACCCTGGGGTCCACATTCACGTCCCACCCTCTGTGAATCAACGCCATCCCTCCCCGCCCAGTCAGGGTGTCCTCCACCTTTACCAGTGATACCAAACAAGACTCCAGCACCGACTCTACATCTTCCTCAGGCTTACCAGATGACCCAGAGGCAAGGTTTTAAGTAACCCCTTAACCTCAGAGTGAGGGGGAGGAGTAGGGAAGAGTGAGACCTCAGAAGAGTTAGCACGGGACCTAGGCAAAGTCCAGAGAGGGCACTGCTATCTGAAAAATAAAGTCGTGATTAATGCGGCCCCAAGACGCATGCCTTCAATCTCCAAGGTCCCCGCCTGGCAGACCTGTCAGTAAAAACAACTCCTTGTCTCTGCAGCCTCCTCCGGCCTCCCCTCGCACCCAGAATTGGGTGCAGACAGGCCACACCCAAATTACATACCACCCTGGGCCAGAGCTGTCCGCCCAGCGAAGCTAAGTCCACCTTCCATAAGACCAGGCCTCATCCCCAGGTGGGTTCACAACCCCTTATCTGGAAAAAAAGGGGTCTGCTGGTATTGTCAAGGCACCTAGTCCTGCCCCGCTGCCTGTCCTCTATGATTTCTGGGGCCTCAAGGGCTCCTAGTCCACCTGTTTCTACCAACTGCTGCTCTGCCACTCAAGCTAGGTCACTGCCCCATGTAGGCCTGTGAAACTTGTGCCCTCCTGGACGTCAAGTGCCCCTATGCCAGCAGACGGCAGGGATAGCCTGGTCTTGAAGGCTGCTGGCCCTGTGTGGATTGTTAAAGGCGCTTTGGAAGCTGCCTTCCACACGACCACTGTCCCAAAATCTAGTCTCCTTTATACTTAGCCCCACTTCTCCTCGCACCCCCATCCTAGTGACTGCCTCTAACTCTGCCACCTCTCTCATCTGAGCCCTGAACTGGCCACTGCCTCCCCACCACTAGCCCAAAGAGCGAGCCCTCCTTGTCACTAACTCCTACAGGTGAAGAGTACAACTTTTGCTTTTATAGTCTTGTGTCGCGTCACCGAACATTGCAAAACGGAACGATTCCTCCACGGCCACTTAAAAAAAAAGTCCCTCCCCGACCTAAGCCTCAGAGCCAAAGGAGACCACGAGGGCGGTCATGGCCTCCGTCAACGGCCACTCCCTCCGATTGCTCAATGATCCTTTCCTGCTCCTTGGCAGTGAGTCACGGGACAAAGGGTATATCCAAAGATGATATTTGGGCGGTGAATACCACCAGGGATAAGTCCCCTTTGCTGCTGGGGTGGGCAGACCCGACTGCTTCCAGAAGAGTAGGGTCAGCTGTTGGGGGAGAGAGTCACACCAAATGAATGTTTATGGAAAAGTACATGGGTCGCCTCAGGTCACCACGCCCCGACAAGGCCCGAAAGTAGGGCCGGCAGAGCGCCTGGAAAATTCCACTCGGTGGCGGAGGGATCTCTGCGGCGGCGCGTCAGGCGGTGGGGGGGGGTTGGGGTGGGACCGGGCGCGTGACTTCTTGGGCGTTGCCGCCGCCTGCTCGCAGGGTGACGTCAGTGCGGGCAGCCGCAGGGTGGGGGTGGAAAAGAACTAGCCCAGCAGCTTGGGTGGAATGCTGAATTGCGTCTAAGGTTAATAAAATGCGGGAAAGGTGGTTGCAAGCTATGATAAAGCAAGACTTTTGTATGGCACAGATGCGTATAGAATGAATGTGTGTATATAATGTTTATGGTTGAAGAGCGCCCAGTACAGATAAGTGATTTTAGAAAACATTTTTGCTTTTAGGTGTGGTGTGGTGAGAAAAATGGTATATATATATTTTTTTTTCCAAGACAGGATTTCTCTGTATAGCCCTGACTGTCCTGGAACTCACTCTGTAAACCAGGCTGGCCTGGAACTCAAAAAATGGTATTTTTAAGCTGCATTTTTCTGCGACAGTGTATGGTGGAATTCAAGGAGTGGGTTTAATGACCACTGGGGGAACCAGGCTGGCTGTCTACTTGAGGTGGGGTCCAGTCCAGGTCCAAAAGCAGACCTTGTCCACAAACAAGGGTTTAGTGTGAGTTTTGAAAAGGGGAGTTGTCACCACCCATGCCAGTGAGGAGCCCGGACCGTCTGAGCCCTCACCCCCACCCCCAGTCTTGAAGCATCTCCTCAGCTCTTCTGCCACCTGCCTCCACTCCCCCTCCCACACACACCCCAAAATAAAAAAAGCTAGAAGGGCAGTTCAAGTACGCAGAATGAAAACGGCAGCTGGCAGAACAACTGCCCGGAAGTCTCCTCCCAGGCTCCGACACCCACACTACAAACAAAACCACCCTGGGACAACAGGCTCCCTTAGCAACCCGGAGGAGGGAAGGAGGGGGTGGTTCTCCTGCCTCTAGCATATGGAATCTGCAAGCAAGGCCGGGCCTAGACTGCACCCTCCCCTGTTCCCGGAAAGCTGGTGACTCTCTCTCATGTGATCAGCACAGAGAGTGATTTATGTGGCAAGCGCTGGCTTGCTTACTGGTTCTTATGCCACGTAGATTCCTGCCCCTCACCCTTCTCCAAGGGCTAACCTATCTGCCTTTTATTTATCTTCCCTTTTTTTTTTTTTTTTAATAATTCCAGAAAGGGTCTCATATTGTCTTATACTGGCCTGTACATCTCGGCCATTCTCCTGCCTCAACCTTTCTAATGCTGGGATTATATTACTACTATGTCTGCCTTTGTCCCCTCTGCCTTATCCTGGCATTGGTTCCAAGTGTGGGTGGTGGGTGGCGGTGACTGCCTGCAAGAACAGCGAGTTGCTTGTTAAAGTGTTCTAGAATGCGGCTATGAAACCAGGCAGGAGGGAGAGGCTCCCTGTGGCGGGCCTAGCCTGTGGAGTCAGTCTTTTCTGCCTTTGAGGTGCTTGGGCAATTGTTCAACCACCTTCAATTTCCCTTACATATTATTCCTCCGTCCCAGGAACAGCTTTTGAGACATATTTTTGAATTAGTAGGAACAGGGCTAATTGGTAACACAATTGGGTTGTGTAAAGCTAGATTGCCTGGTCACGCACAAATGAAGCATGTGTGTGCTTGCAAGTCTGCAGCGGCCCAGTGACTGTCCCCAGTTCTCAAGGGCAATATGGCAATTGTCTTCAAGGACAGTTTTCTTTGGAAACAGAATGTATTTGAGGGGAGAGGTGAGGAGGCCTTGGGACCGGGGCTGTACCCACCCTTCGTTGGTGGACATACAGTTTCTTCCTCCACACAGAGGACCTACTTCCCACTGAAGGACAGGACAGGGCAGCAACTCCCCCAATCAAAACAAGCTGTTCCAGGAGATTGTGGTAAACAGGGCTGTGGGTGGGGCTGAGGGGTGACAGCCAGAGGAGCCTGCCCAGTTTTTGAGGCATGCCCTTTCCCAGCTACGGGATTCTGAGATGGAGGGCAAAGAGCAAAATGGGGTTCTCTTTGTGATGTCCGACTCCAGGTGGGGGCCCATGCTCCAAGTTCGTTCTCAAGGACTTGGCAACCCCCCACTGGCCTCATTTTCTTTGAAAATCAGCTCAGCCCTGTTGTTTCCAAACCCAGTTAGATTCAGAGTTTCCTACAAAAACTCTTGGAGTAAGGAGAAAGGAAGCGGTGCCCTAAAGGCAGGGCCATGCCAGTATTGCTACCACAAGAGAATATTCTGGAACTCCAGCCCCCATCCTCCCTGGGTCCAGTTTCTAGGCTGTAGTGTTTTTAGGTTCCTTTGTGCTTTTCCTGGTGCCAGAGGCCCCTCTGCCTCTGCTCACTCACACTGAGCCCTGAGACATGTGGGTCAGGAAACTGCACAGTCACCGCGCACTGGCAGGAAGCCTTCCCATCCGCATTCACTGCCCTTGCAGGAGCTGGAACCGGTAGATAAAGAAGCCCTGCCCCCAACTTGCCAGGCTCTTCTGGTGGGAGGGGGCCCGTCTCTCACCCTTACCCCACTGTTTCACAAATCTGGAAGCGAACTCTATGAAAACAGACCTCACCCAGTGGCTGGCTCCCTGTCTCCTGTAGGCCAGGGCTGCAAAGTCACCTCTCAAGTAAGCTCTAGCAATAAGTCAGTCTGTCCCGCCCCTCCCCCAACTTGATCTGTGGGGGCAGGGTTTCTGTCTAGTGTGTCCTAGATCTCTGAGCCCACAGCTCTGGCAAGAGGTTGCCCCCCCCCCCACCCGGTGTGGATGACTTCAGTTTGTGTTTTCTAAAGGTCACTCTGAATCCTGTGAGGCTCTTGGTAAATATTTGTGGGACGACTCAAACAAGGAGCTCAGCTCAGCTGCAGTGCATGATGTGAGCCCGAGGACTGGGGTGGGGAGGGGAGGGGAGGGGAGGGGGGTGCTCTGAGGACCAGATGTAAGCAGAAGGGATTTGAGGGACAGACATCGGAGGTGGAGGGGTTGTTCTGTTGCCCATGGCTTCAAGGCCAAGGAGATCAGCTTTCTTGGCTCTTGATTTTTGTGTGTCCCTCCAGCCCAAATGCAGAAAGGAGGGGGGTGTCCTCAGACAGCAGGAGGGTGCTCAGGTGTGGGACCCAGCCTTTCCTGGGCATTTGGAGGGCTCTGTGGGCTCCTGATCTCAGAAGCCTTTTGCTGGTGTCCTGGGCGTGAGAAGGGGAACTTCAGCCAGGCCTCAGGCCGTGACTTGCAGAATGTAACGTAGATGGTATCAGCGCCCATCCAAAGTTCCCAGGACTGTGTTTCTGACTTGTCCTTTGTACATTCCTGAGCACTTAGCCTAGCCCTGGCCCTAGGGTTTTGGATTCCCGGCTTCTTTGTCCCTCCCATTCCTGGACCTTTTCCGGAGCTCACCTTTCTGTCACCACATCCTCTTTTCTCAGCCCCCAGTTCTCTGGACCCAGAGGTGCTCGCAGGAGGTAGGAAGTGGTAGCCCAGCAGACAGGCTTCCTTTACCCTGGGGATTCAGTAACTCCCATGACCCCTCTGGTTCGCCCAGCTTCAGATAGTCCTTGAATTGCCTGTCCTTTCCCCAGCCTCCTCCCTAGCAACCAGTTCCTGTAGGGCCATCTGCAGGTGTCCTATTTCACTGGGCTTCCAAAAGCCCTTCCCCTTCCTCTGGGCCCAGCACATAGGTCACTCTTCAATGAGAACATCCTCAGACCAGGACCTGCTTGCCACTACAGGGACCCCAGCTTGCCACACACAGGGGCTTACTAGGCTGTCCTTGAGCCTCCTACAACCCGGCTTTGGTCTGAGTGCCATCCTTGAACAATCACAGAGGCTGGCAGGGCTTCTGCCAGCTGCACAGTGGGTGGCGTGACACCCCCTTGCTGATCTTGACATTGTATAGGAGGGCCGTGCTCATTGGCTGAGGGTGTCGGCGACCATTATTGACACCACCCAAATAAATGCCTGTGGTCTGGCAGGTGGCAGGAAACAGAGAGGTCTTAGAGACAAACTTTCTGTTGTAAATCGTATTTATGTAAAATAATTTAAACTGGGACCAAGCTTGGAGGTAGAGGCCCATGTATTTAATCCCAGCACTCAGGAGACAGAGGCAGGCGGATTTCTGAGTTTGAGGCCAGCCTGCTCTTCTGCAGAACAAGTTCTAAGACAGCAGGGGCTACAAGGAGAAACCCTGTTTTTTTTTTTTTTTTTTCCTGTTAAGAGGGAGGGTCAATGGGGTTCTCCAGTACTAGAGAGCTTACGCAGCAGTCACAGGGCCCTGGGTTCGCTCCCTGGCATTATTATTATTTTTGTTTTGTTTTGTTTTGTTTGAGACAGGGTTTCACTGTATAGCCCTGGCTGTCCTGGAACTTACTCTGTAGACCGGGCTGGCCTCAAACTCAGAAATCCGCCTGCCTCTGCCTCCGGAGTGCTGGGATTAAAGGCGTGCGCCACCATGCCCGGCTTTTTGCTCCCTGGCATTATTAAAAGGACAGATGAACTAGGCGAGGGCGGTGAGTGGGAGACAAGGGCAGACTGGGAAGAGGAAGGTGTGCTGTGCGAGGCCAGGGGCTGAGACAGCAGCTTCCGTGGGAACCGGGTGGACACAAGAAGTGATTGTCCTCAAGCCCTGCCCACCTCTGGATTTCCCCAAACAGACCTCTTGGCTTTGAATATTGGGATTGAATTGACATTGTACAGAAAAACAAAGTTTCCAGAGCAGAATCCATGTCATGGTCCTGAATCCTGGGGTTCTCCGATACCTGGAACCCAGGGGCACGGGGAAGGTTCTGGCCATCAAGAGAGTGCATGTTCTTGAGTAGGGCTTCTGTCCCTGGAGGAACATTGTGTTCCAGGCGTCAGAACTGGGCTGGGCTGGGCCGGGCTGGAGGTGCTGACTCATGATGCCTGCAGCCCAACAGAAAGAGAGGACTCAGCCGCCCCCTGCTGGTCACAGCTGGACCGGCTGTTCTTCTGCAGGCTCAGAAAAGACTCCACCCCTAGTACTGCCGGCCCTGTACCCCAATTCTGGATGCAGCTGGCCCCTCTCCCCAGTGTTCTCTGAAATGTGGGATGGATTTGGATAGGGTGGAAGTGCCAGAGACTTCTGAAGGGCTTCCCAGTCAGGGACAAGGACTGGCAGTGAGACTGCCCTGAAATCTACTCTTCCCTTGAGTCCAGGCTGCTCTGGTTTACAAAGCTCCATCCAGGTCAAAATCAGGCTTTCCCCATGACCTCTTGGTTCCAGTTACCTTATCTCAGAACTCAGGAGGCTGACGGAACTACCAAGGGTTTAAGGCGAATATGGGTAACTTATTGAGACCATGTCTCAAAAGTAAGGGACAGGAGCTGGAGACATGGCTCAGTGCACTGGCTGCTCTTCCAGAGGTCCTGAGTTCAATTCCCAGCAACCACATGGTGGCTCACAACCACCTGTAACAGAACTGATGCCCTCTTCTGGTGTGTCTGAAGACAGGGACAGTATACTCACATACATAAAGTAAATAAATAAATCTTAAAAAAAAAAAAAAAAAAGATCATGGTGCCACAGAGACACGTGGCTCCCTTCCTCTGAAAACATTCAGTGAGACTGAACCTGCAACCTCTGGTCTTTATTCCTTAGGGCCAAAGCTCCAAACATGCCACCTCCACATCTTGCTGGGAGGGCTGGGGGGAGGGGAGGACAGGTCTGGTGCTGTCCTGGTCCTCCAAACTAGGTGCTTCCACAGGCACTGTGGGAAAGAGCATCTCAGCCAGGAGGACCTAGGAAGCGGAAGGATGGCAGAGGTCCTCCCAGACCTGGTTCCTATGGAGACCTGGAGAAGGGTCCCCAGGAGCTACCAGATGAGATTTTGCTGGGGTGAAGTCCTGAGGCTATACCATGGGCACACAGGACATGTGTGGTTACTATACCCTGGCTATTCCATATTATAACCATTCCAAAGTGTGCTAGGTGATGATTTTATTAAGTCCAATGATAGGAAAGGCTGAGAACACTCGAAGACATTTATTTAGTAAAACAGTGCTCTGTCCTAGAGGGTTAAGGCACACATGGTAATTAAAAAAGTCAAAGGCTCAAGTGGAAAGGCAGAGTTTGTATACCCGTGCACACGCATCTGGGCCCCTCACATAATGATCTGAAGCCATCAACAGCAGTCAAAATGACCAAAAGGTTGCCAAGAGTGGGCTGGTAGCTCAGGAAACACACAAGACTCCAAAAGGGTTAACTAGGTGACATCATCTTACAGACACTGCCTTACAGTGAGCCCCACCTTTTCTTTCTCTCTGCTGCCAAGACTTCTGGAGCTCAATGGGAAGGCAAACTGCTTTCACTTACAGAAACCATGGGTTTCCATTTCTGTGGCTTTCCACCAAGAAGACAAAGCTAAGCTCTGTCTCTGGGGCCCTGTGGGGATTCCCAGGAGTACTGAGGGCTTAAGGGCCAGGACAGCACCCCTCCCTGAACTAGCTCCCAGGAGCAGTCAAGGCTGCCAGAGGTACAGAGCTGGGGGTAGGCCTTTGCAATATCCTTCGGAGAGGAGAGGTGGCTTGAGCCCCTGTGGCTGGCCTCAGGGAATCCCATAGTGCAGTGCAATTTGGAGTTGCCACGTCCCAGGCTTTATCAGCTCAGAGCAGAGGAGACAAGGCAAAATCTGAGACCCAGATCATAGGAAAACAAGGGAACTGGCTGGTATGGACATTCATTCCAGACCAGGGACATGTAAGGGCGTTTCCTGTGTGTAGCGTGGATCCGGTTCCCAGGAGAGCCACCATTCTGCACAGAGACATCAATAAAAGCCAGCAAGAAGGAGGTTAGCCTGCAGAGGCGCCTTCCAGTTCCAACATAACTTAGGGGAAAAGGTGGCAGCCTGGCCGGCCAGCATGGTGGAATGTCAGCAGAAGGAATGCAAGATAAGGTCACCAAGGGCCCATGACCAAAGGCAGACACTAAACTTGCAGGTCCCGAGCTCTGACTTCAGTCACCTGCCATCGGAACCGCCAGCAGTCCCTCCAGAGGGAAGACACAGTCCACTTGGGGAAAAGCAGGAGGGGCAGCTAGGTTCGTCAGCTGCTGGGCCTGGAGTTGAGGGAAGAGGCAGTCTGTAGAAAGGGCTGCAGCGCAGCTCTGCCCACACCAGGCTCAGGGAAGGCTTGGATGTTACTTTTCCATGGTCTGAAACTCCAGCAGAGCCTGCACAGCACCCCACCCAGGCCCACAGCATCTGAGACGAATGTGGCCTGGACCTGCCTAGGGCTGTGCCTGGTCCTGTCTAGGGCACCAGGATGTTCTCCTGCTGCCAGCCGTGGCTTCCGTCAGCTCTGCTCCAGGTTGTTATCAGTAGGCTGCACCACGGTGTAGCTTCCCTGGCTGGAGGAGAGCTGTCGGCTGAAGAAGGAGGTGGTTCGCTTTGGTTTCACCCGCTTGATCCCCTTGCCTGTAAGGGTGACAGAGAGGCTGTGAAGAGGCACTGGGTGGGTGGCCCACCCCCACCCCCCCACTGGGTCAGCTTCTCCTGGAGTCCCTTGAACTATGCTTCCCCGATCAGAGCTGTCATCATTAAGCTGTCTGTCCACAGGCTGACATCAGTGGCAGGACGAACCCCATGGCCACCCTAGACCATCCATCCCATCTGAAGCTCCAGAGAACTCCGACTGACTGCTGGGTGATGACCACTAAGACAGGGATAGCTGATGATGGGAAGTCAAATAAAAGATGGAGGGTGTGCGTGGCTATAGTTGGGGTACAATTACGGCAGTGAGAAACCACCCTGTTCTACCGGCTCACATACCCAAACTCATCAACTCACGAGGAAAATCAGCCAATTCTAGCAACAGGCCTTTTACAAAATACTCAGGCCAAACCAAGGCCCGACAGCTACACAGTGTGTGGCCAGGAGTCTCTGAGGTGAGAGGACAATGTCAACCTCCAGGTCAGCCTGACACACATTGCAGACTGGGTAAGGTACTACAATAAAAAAGAGGTGAGTGGGCTGATGAGATAGCTCAGTGGGTAAGAGCACCTGACTGCTTTTCTGAAGGTGCTGAGTTCAAATCCCAGCAACCACATGGTGGCTTACAACCACCCGTAATGAGATCTGACGCCCTCCTCTGGTGCGTCTGAAGTCAGCTATAGTGTACTTATGAATAATAAATAACAATAAAATGAATCCTCGGACCGGAGAGAGCAGGGACTGAGCAAGCGGGACTGACCGGAGCAAGCGGGACCGACCGGGAGCGAGCAGGGTTGACAGGAGCAAGGAAAAAAAAAAAAAAGAGGTGAGTGTTGGGGCTGGAGCCATGGCTGCTCTTCCAGAGGTCCTGAGTTCAGTTCCCAGCACTGGCATGGCGGCTCACAACCACCTGTAACTCCAGCTGCAAACTGCAAACTCCAGTTCCAGTTCCCTTGTCATCCTCCTTAGTCACTAGAAGCCCAAGTGGTACACACACACACACACACACACACACACACGACATGTATAGACTTAAAATAACTAAATTTAAATATTACACCAAGAAGAAGAAGAAGAAGAAGAAGAAGAAGAAGAAGAAGAAGAAGAAGAAGAAGAAGAAGAAGAAGAAGAAGAAGAAGAAGAAGAAGAAGACGACGACGACGACGACGACGACAAGGAAGGAAGGATCACATCACAATGCTGCCTAGGAGGCAGAGGAGGGACAATTTAAAGTCCTCTGGGCCAGGCATGGTGGCACACACCTTTATCCCAGCAGAGTAGCAGAGGCAGGCAGTTCTCTAAAAGTTCCGAGGCCAGCCTGGTCTACATAGCAATTTCTAGGGCAGCCCTGTCTCAAAAAAAAAAAAAAAAAAAGCACCTTTGTCTATATATGGAGTTTGAGGCCAGCCCCCATGAGACCCTTTGTTCAATAGAACAAAATACAAATGTGATATCCTATCTCAGATGCCGAAACAGAACCTATATATACACACTCAGAGAACCAGTAGAGTGTGTGTGTGTGTATAAATATTCGAATCCTGTATTTAAAGACAGCCCGGTATGACGCCTTATCTGGCCTGGTATTCACTATGTATTCCAGGTTGGCCTCCAACCTGAAAAGTCTGCTTGCCTCTGCCTCCTGTGTGTCGGGGCTAAAGGCACGTGACACGATGCCCAGCTTTACATTTTATTAATTAATTAATTTTGAGCCCAATTTATAGAGTTGAGTTTCAGGACAGCATGGACTACACAGAGAAACCTTGTCTCGAAAAAACCAAAACAAAAAATTTTCAATAAACAGCCTAGCATAAAACTAACTTATTATTTAGCCCAACGTGGCTTGGGACGTCTGATCTTGCCTTTACCTCTCAAGTACAAAGCTAACAGCTGTATTTATCATAGCTGGCTTTGAAAATAACATCTCACCCGGGCGGTGGTGGCGCATGCCTTTAATTCCAGCACTTGGGAAGCAGAGGCAGGCGGATTTCTGAGTTCAAGGCTAGCCTGGCCTACAGAGTGAGTTTCAGGACAGCCAGTTGAAAAACCAACCAACCAAACACCACAGCAGGAGCTCGAAAGCTCAGTGTCCACAATCCCTTGTTCCCTTGTTCATTTTGCTCTTGAAGGGGACACAGGTTTGGTTTCCAGCACCCACATGAAAGCTCAAAGGGGTGGGGGGGCAGATTTGACTCCCTCTTCTGGCCTCTGTAGGCACTAGGCACACAGGTAGGACATGTATATAAATAAATATATATGCAAATATTCTCATATATATATATATATATATATATATATATATATATATATATATATATGAACGAGATAGAATTTTTAAATTATCGAACTCAGAAATCTTCCTGCCTCTGCCTCCCAAGTGCTGGGATTAAAGGCATGTGCCAGCACTGCCCGGCTCAGGTCATCTTTTTAACTTTCTTCTCCCCCCAATATAATATTTTTATTAATTATTTGGGAACATCACACAGTATGTCCTGATCGCACTTGCTTTCCATTCCTCCCAAGTCCCCCTCCTTCCACCCCTCTCCTACCCCCAGTAAAGAAGGGGAAAGAAAAAAAATCCACTAAGTCCAATTTGTGCTATCCATATACTCACTGGAGCAAGGGCAAACTCCCAGTGGCCAGCCCCTTAAAGAAAACTGTGTCCTTCCCTACCCCCATCCCCTGCCGGAAGCCATCAGCTGTGGAGAGCTACACTTCGCATCTTTATCACAATATCATATGAAGTGAATCTTATTTAGGTTTGGCGGCACCAGGGCTGGACTCGGGGCCTTAGGTGTGCTAGGCAAGTGCTCCACCACTGAGCTGCACCACCAGTTAAAGCTCTGGGATTACAGGCGCACGCCTCCACACCTGAGTAAAATGCACCTTTTCAGATTATGAAAATGACCTTAGCTTGCTGTGGTGGTATTTATCTGTAATCCCACCACTTTCCAGGCAGAGGCAGGCAGATCTCTTCTAGTTCAAGGTCAGCCTGTTCTATATGGAGAACTTAGAGCTACACAGGGAAACAGGGAAATTTTGTCTCAAAAAACAAAAAACTTTTCGGGGGGGGGGGCTTTGCACACCACCAGCAGGCGTAGAGGTCAGAGGACAGCCGTGAGCCGTGTGGTGTTGACTCTCCTTCCACCAGTGGCCCTAGGGATGGAGCTCAGGTCCTGAGCCTTGATGGCAAGTCCCTTACATGCTGAGCCAACTCACCAGGCTCCCCACCATAAAACCCTGTTTATCTTGGAATAAATCTAGGTGTATAAACTCACCCGGATAATCAAACACATGGGACGGACGAGGTACTCCTCCCCACTTCCCACTTTCAGGAGCTCTCTCACCCTTAACACATTTATACTTACTGCTCAGAAACAAGAGCTATTGGTGCAGAGCTCAGTAGCAGAGCGCCTGCTTAAAGTGGCTGAAGCTCTAGGTTCAACTCTCATTACGCTGAAGTTTGTTTTGTTTTCTAAGACAGGGCCTCTCAGGCTGCAGGGAAGGTTCACAAGTTAAGAGCACTGACTGCTCTTCCAGGTCCCGAGTTCAATTCCCAGCAACCACATGGTGGCTCACAACCATGTGTAATAGGATCTAATGCCCTCTTGTGGTGTGTCTGAAGACAGCTACAGTGTGCTCATATACATAAAATAAATACATTCAAAAGAGAAAAAAAAAAAAGACCAGGCCTTGCTGGGTGTTGGTGACACATACCTTTAATCCCAGCACTTTGGAGGCAGAGGCAGATGGAGTCTCTGTGAATTTGAGGCTAGCCAGGTCTACAGAGCTAGTTAGTTCTAAGACAGCCAGGGTTACATAGAGGATCCTGTCTCTGAACACCCCATTCCAAAAGAAGTCTCCTTCCTGTTTTCCACATTCTGAAAGATGCTACAGTGGACAAGTTTGTCAATGTAGAAAAGAAGGAACAGACAGGAGATGTCCCTGAAGTACAGGGACACCATCTGGAGTCCCCGTGGCACACACACGTGTGAGCAAGAGTGCTGTATACACACTGTAACCAGCGGCTTACCGTCTTCCACATAGTCAATGGTGGAGAGATGCTGAATCCGGCTACACACCACGCTACCCTGCCTTCGCAGCTTGGGGCGCTGGGTGGGAGGTGGAGAGGAGCTGGGAGCTTCGTGAAGGCCGGATGCACTCTCCTGGGGAAGAGTAGGCTCAGCGGCCTGGCTCAGCTCAATGCAGTACTCAATGAGGCCACTCATCAGCTCAGCCTAGGGAGGGGAGAGGGGTTGGTATGAGGTCACAGAGCAGCAACTGTTGAGGGGTACAACAATGAGACACACAGCTCTAAAGCCTTTGCTTCCTGGTGGGGGCAAGTGGCAGCAGAACAGGGAGGAGAGAGCTTTCTGGGCCCAGAGGGCAGGGAAGGTGACTTCAGAGGTGAGGTCTAGAGAGGAGGGAGTTCTAGTCAGAGGCACTACTTAGGAAGGCTGTGGGCTGGGCTGCCACAGAGGAGGTAAGCTGTGTGTGCGTGTGTGTGTGTGTGTGTGTGTGTGTGTGTGTGTGTGTGTGTGTGTGTGTGTGTGCTGGCTGCAAGATGCTTTGGCCTAAGGAAGAGGGTGATGTCACTGGCCAGGGTGGCTCCCTCTGAGCAGTTTTCTAATGTGAGTGACACCTCATGGGTCTGGAAACACAACAGACAAGTGGCAAAACACCTGGAAGCACAGGTGGCCAAACATCTGGCAGCACAGCTGGGCACCATGACAGTAACCTAGGGCTCTGCTCAGGCTATGGACTAGGCATCTTTGTGGAGAAAGAGTTACAGAGCACCTATTGTGAGTGGCCCCACCAAGGGGCCGGCTATATTAGACCCCTGTATGCTTACAGGTCAGGAGCCTGGGGATGACATCATAGACACTGGTCTAGCCTCTACTGCCTGTCCAGTGTTGCCCGTGGCCTTGACAGCAGCCTAGCCCAGCCTGGGGAGGAACGGGAGAGCAGGCAAGCTCCTACACTTTAGGCTCAGTCTCCACATCCCATCCTAACCTGCCTAAACAAAAGTGCAGACATTACCATTCAACGCATCCTCTCCTGGGTCACACCGCCAGCTACTGCAGAGAACCTGGCCATCGGATGGAAGGGAACTCCCTAATCTTTCCAAGGCACCTGTCCAGGAAGCACCCACACTGCTGAGGGAAAGGCCCAAGACACCTGTCTATTCAGCATTGTCCTAACTGTCATCCAACTCTCCAAGCACAAGGAGCAAAAGCACGAGGAGCATGCAGATAGGGAGGTGACAAACCAGGCTGTCACCATTCATACAGACAACATAACCAGCTACATGGAAAACCCTGAGAACCCAGGAACCTGGAGCACTGCAGGCTGTGGGATGCCTGGGGACCACATCTATTGCACACACACACCCCTCCCTCCTTCCTGCCTGCCTCAGCTTCCAGTGCTGGATTACAGGTGTGTGGCGCCTGGCTTCCAATGGCTTAAGTAGTTCAGAATTCCACATAAGGAATGGCCAACTGATAAAAGCATATGTAAACACTCAAAGACCAAGGACCTCCCAAGTCTGACACATTCTTCTCTTTCTTTGAGTTATTTCCATTTTATGAGTGTTTTGCCCACATGTATATGTGTGTTATATGTGTGTGTGTTTGCGCGCACGCGCACGCACACACGGAGATCAGCAGACTGTAGTCAGTCCCCCAGACTGTAGCTGAAGGCAGTTATGAGCCACCAGGTGGATAGGGGTGTCAGCAAACAGACCCCAGTCCTCTCTAAGTCTTTTTTTTTTTTTTTTCAAGACAGGGTTTCTCTGTGCAGTCCTGGCTGTCCTGGAACTCACTCTGTAGACCAGGCTGGCCTCGAACTCAGAAATCCGCCTGCCTCTGCCTCCCGAGTGCTGGGATTAAAGGCGGGCACCACCACGCCTGGCTCACTTTCTCCTTTTTAACTCTTTCATTTTTAAAAAAACAAATTTGCATGTGTGCGGGCATGCATACGTGTGCGTGTTGAAAATGTCTGGGTGTACCTACATGTGTGTGTGTGGTGACCACACAGGTCACTCCCTCCCTGATCTTCCCTTCCACCACGGTTGAGACTGAGGATTTTGCTTCCTTAGCTTTGCCAAGTACGCCATGCTAGCTGATCCGTGAGTGTCTAGGTGAGTCTCCTGTCTGCACCTCTCATCTCACTGTGGGAGTGGGGGAATTACAGTGTGTGTTACATCAGGCTTTTTATGTGGGATCCAGAATCAGGCCAGTCTTGTGAAGGAAGCAGTTGTACCCATGAGCTATCATCTCCCTGGTCCAGCTTCTTTCTTTCTCTTCCTGTCTTCCTTCCTTGGGATGTAGTCTGGCTGGATGTATAGGCCTAGTCTGTAGTGCACACCACTGTGTCTAGCACCAAGCATGTCATTCAGTTAAAGGATAGTGAACCTCTATGGAGCTTAGGTACCAAATCTACTATGATTAATAGTGAGGACTGTGATTACTAGTGAACGACACATGTAGACCATTGGCTCAGACCAGGGAGTGATCTCAGCACTCAGGAGGCAGAGGCAGGCGGATTTCTGAGTTCGAGGCCAGCCTGGTCTACAGAGTGAGTTCCAGGACAGCCGGGGCTATACAGAGAAACCCTGTCTCGAAAAACCAAAAAAAAAAAAAAAAAAAAAAAACCAAAAAAACAAAACAAAAAACATGGGGCTGGTGAGATGGCTCAGTGGGTAAGAGCACCCGACTGCTCTTCCAAAGGTGATAAGTTCAAATCCCAGCAACCACATGGTGGCTCACAACCATCCTTAATAAGATCTGGCGCCCTCTTCTGGAATGCCTGAAGACAGCTACAGTGTACTTACATATAATAAATAAATCTTAAAAAAAAACAAAAAACCCAGAATCCTGGCAGTGGTGGCATACACCCTTAATCCCAGCACTAGGAGGCAGTGCTGATCTCTGAGTTTGAGGCCTGCCTGGTCTATAGAGGGAATTCCAAGACATCGAGGGCTACACAGAAAAACTCTGTCTTGAAAACAACAACCAAACCAAACCAAACCAAACCAAACAAAAACAGGATGTAGATGTGGCTCAACTCACAGAATGTTTGCCTAACATGCACAAAGACCAGGACTCATCCCTCAGCACCACGGAAACTGCATGGTGGCTCATGCCTGCAATCCTAGCACTCAAGACACAGAGGGAGGACGTCATCCTCAGCTACACAGCAAGTCTGGGGCTAGCTAGGGTTCCAGGAGACTCTGCCTATAGAGGGGAATGTGTGTGTGTGTGTGTGTGTGTGTGTGTGTGTGTGTGTGTGTGTGTGTGTGTGTGTAAGAGGGAGGATGTCATCCTCAGCTACACAGCAAGTCTGGCGCTAGCTAGGGTTCCAGGAGACTCTGCTTATAGAGGGGAGTGTGTGTGTGTGTAAGAGAGTGAGAGAGAGAAAGAGAGAGAGAGAGAGAGAGAGAGAGAGAGAGAGAGAGAGAGAGAATTTCATTAGAATTAAAACATCTTGCTGGGTAGTGGGGGCTCATGCCTTTAATTTCCGAATTTGTGAGGAAGAAGCAGGCAATTCTCTGACTTCGAGGTCAGCCTGGTCTACAGATTTGAGTTCTAAAATGGCCAGGATTACCTTGTCTTGAAAAATTGCAAAAAGGAATTAAAACACCTCTTCTAGTGGCATTGTTAAGAAAATGAAAAGCTGCCGGGCGTGGTGGCGCACGCCTTTAATCCCAGCACTCGGGAGGCAGAGGCAGGTAGATTTCTGAGTTCGAGGCCAGCCTGGTCTACAAAGTGAGTTCCAGGACAGCCAGGGCTACAGAGAAACACTGTCTCAAAAAACAAAAAAAAAAAAAAAAAAAAAGAAAAGCTACCAACTTACGCAAGATGGGCGCTCCTGAAGCTGGCATGGCAGAATAGCTCTTTGACAAGCACACCCTGAGACACAGTGATGAGAGCTAAGCTAACTTCCCCAAAGCCACATGACTTTACTGGTCACTGAGGCAGTACATGCATGTCAGGCTGCCTTTAGCTTTTCTGTAAGTTGCACCAAAATATCTGCTTAAGTTCTTTAATTTTTTTGTTTTGTTTTGTTTTGTTTTGTTTTTCAAGACAGGGTTTCTCTGTGTAGCCCTGGCTGTCCTGGAACTCACTCTGTAGACCAGGCTGGCCTTGAACTCAGAAATCTGCCTGCCTCTGCCTCCCAAGTGCTGGGATTAAAGGTGCCACCACGCCCAGCATTAAGTTCTTTAATTTGTACCATTTCTTCAAATAAGCAATTTTGGTACCCCCCCCCCAAAAAAGACAAAAAGAAAAAAAAAAGAAAATGAAAAGCCGGGGCTGGAGAGATAGTTCAGGGGTTAAGAGCACTGGTTGCTCTTCCAGAGGTCCTGAGTTCAATTCTCAGCAACCACATGGTGGCTCACAACCATCTGTAATGGGAACTGATGCCCTTTTCTGGTGTGTCCGAGGACAGCTACAGTGTACTTGTCATATATATATAAAATGAATAAATAAAATCTTTAAAAAGAGAGAGAGAATGAAAAGCCAGGCAGACTCAGTGACATATTCCTTTAATTTCAGTACTTGGGAGGCAAAGGCATGCCCATCTCTGAGTTTCAGGCCAGTTTGGTCTTTGGAGTAAGTTTCAGAACAACCAGAGAAAGGCTGTCTCAAAAATGAATAAATTAAAGCAAAACAAAACAAGAAAGAAAACGAAAGGCCAGCATATACACTGAATGGAAATATCTGCTCATATCTACCAAGAGACCTCCTCATATATGGAAGGTAGTATCAGCTCTCACCATCTGTGATGAAATTAACCCACCACTACCACCAACAAAACAGGCAAAGCTGGCCATGGTGTACTGCCAGTAGAGGCAGGTGGATCTCTGTGAGTTCTAGGCCATCAGGGTCTGTACTGGTTCCAGGCCAGTCAGGGCTACCTAGTGAGATCTGTCTCAAAACAAAACACACACACAAACACACACACACAGAGACACAGACACAGACACAGAGGGACTAATCTGAGGCCTGTGCCAGTAAAAAGCAGCCGCTCTCAGCTGCCTCCACACGAGGGCTAAACACAACTTGTATTCCTATTTGCAGGTTAGTGTATTCAATTTTTTTGAAGACCAGAGGGAGAGGACATATGTTTTCAAAGGAGTCCCTGGAATTTGTCTATGTGCTAAAAGGAGGGTAGGGGGTGGGGGGAAGAACAGACCCAGAGAGGCTCAGAGCTGGGTGTGGCTCTGACATGGCAGAGGAAGCAAATGGGTGGTGGGCAAAAAGAACAGATCTAAGCAACAGCCCACCCCCACGGCCCTGCCTCTGTCCTTCTGCCCCGGCTCCTCAGCTGTCCTCTCCGGGGCTTTGCAACAGGACTGGCACAGCTGCACACAGCATGGGCAGGCCCTCAAGGGATGCTACCCGTGGTGTGCGATCCCAGAGTTGTGCAGAGCTCACCAGGGTGATTCCCCAGGCCCTGGGCAGCATGGCACCCTCCCTCCCTGGCACTGGCCTGTCAGTCTGAGTGTGTGTGACCACAGCACTACCTGCTTGGAGTAGATCCTCAGTAATTTGTTCACAGGAGTGCCCTCACTGTCACCATCGAACTCCAGCCACAGGACAGGCTCTTCCTCCTCAGGGGAAGTGTGATCCCACGACAGCTCCTGAAAGCGCAGGCCCAGCAGCACATGCTGGCCACAGGGAGACAAAGGACAGAGCTGAGGCCTCTCCTTTGCAGCTGACGCAGGGCGGGCGCTTTCCTCTCCACACTGACTCTCTGAGGCAGGCTCTCACTATGCAGCCCTGGCCAGCCTCAGGCTCACAGACATCAGCCTGCTTCTGCCTCCCTCTGCTGGGAAGAGAGGGTTGATTGCTCTTTTTTTTTTTTTTCTTCTTTTTTTGGTTTTTCAAGACAGGGTTTCTCTGTGTAGCCCTGGCTGTCCTGGAACTCACTCTGTAGACCAGGCTGGCCTCGAACTCAGAAATCTGCCTGCCTCTGCCCACCGAGTGCTGGGATTAAAGGTGTGCGCCACCAACTGTCCAGCTTTGATTGTTCTTGTTTGTTTTGTGGCATTGAGAAACTGAACAGAGAGCCTTATGTATACAAGGCAGGCATGGACTCCGCCAGACCGGCACGCTAAGTCTGCATTTCTTCCTACAGGAGGCTAGGAACTAGACTCTTCAATGCTTTCCTCTGACAGGCAGACCCCTGATGGTCAGGGGATTGGCCACTGGGTGCAGGCAACTGCTGCACAGGGAGGGCTGGTGACACCACACCCTGTATGATGAGCCAGAGGTAAGACAGCCACCAATGCGGGGATGAGCAGGTCTTGGCCAGTGCAGGGAGCTCCCAGCAGGAGTCTCTGTGGAAACGGCCAGCCAGTCTCCATCACTGTCCAGGAGGAAGTAGCAAGGTGCTGGCAGACACAACCTACTCAGTCAGGATCCCAGCTGCCTCAGACTAGTGCATGGCTCAGGAAAACAGACCCAGAACAGGCTCAAAAAAGGTTCTAGAGGGCATGAGCAGACCCCGGGGACATGAGGAAGGCAGAGCCTCCTACAGCCTACTCAACGCTGTTCCTAGGATTCCCATAGTCCTAGGGGAAGCAGGAAGGCACAGTTTAGACCCCACTCCCTTCTACCCCACCACAGACCATTCAGTCCCATCCTAAGGAACTCAATCAAGGTGGTACCTTCTCCTACCCCAGCACAGACCATTCAGTCCCACCCTAAGGGGCTCAATGGAGGCGGTACCTTCTCTCTGTTGTCGATGACATGCACACCCTCCAGACTGATGGCCACAGTCACTGGTTTGCGCCCACCTCGATGCAAGAAGCCCTGGGCTGGCTTGTCAACCTCACCATGGAAGAAGGCGCACCTGGAAAGGGGACTAGTGTCAGCTGCTCCCTCCAGCACCTAGCATGTGAGGAAAGTCTACTCTAGCTACCCAAGAAGCTTAAGCTGTTTGGGTGACTGACGGGCAAATAGAAAACAGTTGCCGGGCATGGTGGTGCATGCCTTTAATCCCAGCACTTGGGAGGCAGAGGCAGGCAGATTTCTGAGTTCGAGGCCAGCCTGGTCTACAGAGTGAGTTCCAGGATAGCCAGGGCTACACAGAGAAGCCCTGTCTCGAAAAACCAAAAAAGAAAAAGAAGGGGTTGGAGAGATGGCTCAGTGGTTAAGAGTACTGACTGCTCTTCCGAAGGTTCCGAGTTCAAAAATTCCAGCAATCACATGTAATGTTGTAATGCTCACAACCATCTGTAATGAGATCTGATGCCCCATTCTGGGGTGTCTGAAGACAGCTACAGTGTACTTACATAAAATAAACAAATAAATCTTAAAAAAAAGGAAAAGGGGCTGGCGAGATGGCTCAGTGGTTAAGAGCGCTGACTGCTCTTCCGAAGGTCCCGAGTTCAAATCCCAGCAACCACATGGTGGCTCACAACCATCCATAATGAA
>CACVCL010030483.1:0-48298 GCA_902729485.2 Mus minutoides
TTTTTTTTTTTTTTGACATTTTTGAGTGTTTAGGGATGACACCAGTTTTAAAATTTGCATCGCCCTGATGACTAATCAAGTTGAATGTCTTTACAAATGTTTTCCCAAAGCAGTTTAGATCCTCTCATTGAAAAGTAGCTGCTTGTGTTTTTACAATAATTTGATTGTGTGTGTTTTTATATTTGTGCAGGTGTCTGTGGCCATGCCTGTGTGTGGAGAGATCAGAAGTCAGGGTTCAGTGTCTTTCTCCATTGGTCTCCGTCTCTCTTTTTTTTTTTTTTGGACAGGATTTCTCTTTGAACCTGGAGCTCACTGATTGGCTGGTTCCTCCAGGATCCTCTTGTCTCTGATTGATGGATAGCTCCTTCACCTCTCAGCCACCTCTCCGCCTTGTGCTTGTGCCTTTGGGTGAACTTCTTTCTGTATGTTAATTATGAATTCCTTGTTGTTTGGCACATTTGTGAATATAGTGTGGTCTTTTTCTGATATTTTGTATCTCAGAACATGGATGTATTCTGGTGAAAATAATTTTTATATTTTAGTTTTTCTTTACTTTAGTTTAGCATAGTTATTAATCGTTCTCTCTCAATGCCTTTTATAGTCTGTACATGATGTGAGAACTCTATCTGAACCTCCGGGGTAGAAAGTTAGTATTCTGTGTTGTCATGTAGGGGCTCTTAACTTTCAAAGGCAAATCTTCAATTTATGAGATAGGGCTACGGATGTGTCTTTATCATGAGAAATCTAATCTATTCAGCCTTATTAATATTGTTATCGTTATTATTCATTATTCTTAGTTTTTTGAGACAGGGTTTATCTGTGTAGCCCTGGCTGTCCTGGCACTTGCTTGTAGACCAGGCTGGCCTCGAACTCACAGAGATCCAGAGATCCACCTGCCTCTGCCTCCTGAGTGCTGGGATTAAAGGCGTGAGCCACTAAAGTCCCAATCTATTCAGCATTTTTACTGAAGAATCAGCTTCTACCTCCTGACATATAGTTCATGTCTTCATGAAACTGGGAGCTGACTGCTAGGATTTCTCTTTTATTTCAGAAGTCTACTTCTGCTTAGTCTTTGTTAGCTTTCTGAATCTTGATGCTTGTCTAGGTTTGAATGGGAACGGTCCCTCACAGACTCAGGTATTTGAGGTACCCGAGTCTCTGCTAGGTAGTGTCATTTGGTAACATCATGGAACCTTTAGAACGTAGAGTCTTGCTGGAAAAAGTGCATCACTGGGGCAGGCATGGCCTGAGGTCATTTACTGCTCAGTCTCTCTCTCTCTCTCTCTCTCTCTCTCTCTCTCTCTCTCTCTCCCCATATGTATGTCTCTTACATGTGCCGCTCTTCTCTTTCACACTTTCTCCCAATCTCTATCTTTGTTTCTGTCTCTCATGTCTGTGTGTCTGTCTGTGTGTCTGTGTGTGTGTGTCTCTCATGTCTGTGTCTCTCCTTCCTGTCTGTTGAACAGACATAATCTCTTGGCTTCCTGACCACCAGTCCAGCCCCACACTTCTCTACCATGCCTTTCCCAGCGTGATGGATGGTATCGCCCTCTATGGGTTGAACTCCATCTCCCCTAAGTTATGATTTTTGAATGAGTTATGAATTTCTGTGAATTTGGAAACAACATCATTCATCATTGCCTCTTCTAATGTATGTTTTAAGGATGTCTATGTATATATCTTATGCATATTTTTGTTAGATTTATTCTCAATATATCTGTTTTTTTTAAATGCACAGTTAACAATATTATTTAAAATATCATTTCCCATTTAATTGATAAATAGAATTCTTACATTTAACTCTTCTTTTAGCCCCTCTTTGAACTTATTTTCTGTAATGGCTAATCTTAGTCAACTTGGCTGCAAGAACCCCAGGAAATTAGTAGAGCATTGCTCTTGGTGTGTTTGTGAAGGCATCTTCTGACACCACTAACTAAAGAGGAAGGACTTATTCCATCCCAAAGGTGGGCAAACCTGGGGACCTGGTGGAATAGGAGGGAAAGAGGGAGCCTGCTAGCCCAGGCACTCTTGCTGCTTTCTGGCCACCGTGCTGTGAACTGTTTTGTTCCCCTACATGCTAGTTGCCATGATGGAGACTTCTGAAACCAGGAGCCAAAGTGAATCTGCTCCTTTTGTTTCCTTCCTGGTATGTATTTTGTAATTCAGCAGAACACTTGTTAATTCCTATCAGCTATGTGTGCCTGGGACCTCTCTCCTCTTGCCTGGACCTGTCTGCAAGGAGCTGGCACACATCCACTTGCCTGCTCTCTCCACACAGCATACCCAATAGCACTAATAGCAGCTTTATTTCCACTTTCTCCCCTTGTTCCTCGACACCTCTTTCCCTTTCTTCCCCCCTCCTTAGTACTATTTAAATATGAGTATCTCCTTTCTTTCAATCTGAGGTAAAAAAAGAGATTTCAATATTTCACCTACAGTACGCTTTAGTTTATATATATAATTTTTTGTAGCTATCCCATTTTAGGCTAAAAGGTTCTATTTCTAGTTTGTTCTATTTCTAGTTTGTCTATTTCTATTTCTAGTTTTTTTTCTTTTTTACTCTGAACACGGTTGAGTTTTATGAAATATGTTTCCTGCAATGCTATTGAGTCGATTATTGATTTTTGTGCTTCATTCTGTTAATATGGTGAATTACAGTGCATTTCTGGAATAAATCCAATTTGGTCTTAATGTATTCTTTCTACATTTCATTGGTTTTAATTTGGATACATCCATCGTTTACACTAAAACAGCTGACAAAAATCCTTTTGTAAAAAATACTCTTTTTTTTTTTTTAAACTTCATGTTGATGAAGACCATTTTCCCTTTCTTAGAGTACACATTTTCTCTATGGTCATTTTTTATATGGATAACATGATCAGGGGCTGAAGGCCAGCTCTGGAGACCTGGTTCTCTCTTGAATTTAGCTAAGGGGGACGAGTGTTGTGGGGGTCAAGACTTGGTCTCTAGAGATTAGGGTTGTTTTCTATAATACCTTGACTTTAAGTTGCTCAGGTGCTAGAACCCTCAGGCCTCTGGATCTACTGACACTTGCTTCTAACAGGGAGAACCAAGTAAAGGGTTTATTGCTAGTACACCTTTCTATAGTGAGGCAGCCGGGAGCCCCTTGCTGACTTGGCTGGTTAACTCTTAGTAAACCAGAAAAGAAAGGAGTCACTCACTCAGAACACACACACACTGAATGAAACAGAAAATGGATACATCACCCTTTATTTATTGCTTTTGCTTTTCATAGCTTTTAGACATATATTCATACACACACACTCTCTGGGTCCAGCCACCTGTCTCATCAGCTTCATAAGTGTTCATGCATGCTTACATACATACACATATATCTTCATACATACATATAAACAGACATATACATCCATTTGTTTGTATGTATGTATGTATGTATGTATGTATGTATGTATGTATGTATGTATGTATGGGGCAGAGCCCCTAAGCCACAAACCTTGTTTCTTTTCTTTGGCCTTTTTATACCATTTTAGACAGACAAAAGTTCTTAGAAAATTACCTCAAGCTGGGCAGTGATGGCGCACGCCTTTAATTCCAGCATTTGGGAGGCAGAGGCAGGCAGATTTCTGAGTTCGAGGCCAGCCTGGTCTACAAAGTGAGTTCTAGGACAGTCAGGACTACACAGAGAAACTCTGTCTTGAAAAACAAACAAACAAAAACCAACCAACCAAAAATAAAAACAAAAGAAAAATACCTCAAAGGTAAAATGTTACATAAAATGGGAGTTATGGAAGGATGTTTATATTAAGTTCCAATCAGTGTTTCACTCTATACGCTCATTATAAATATAAAGTGATAGTTTTTACAGGGCCTTGCCTTATCATAGTGCACACCCATGACTTTATTCTTGGACCTAAATGTTTTTCCTTAAACATGAATTTGTCCCAAGTCTATTTCTCTTATTAGTGTAATTATGAAAGATCATTGTATTTCTTATTATGCAGCCTTTACTTACTATATGAAGAACAGACATATTCTATTCTTGATTCTAACTATATTACATCTTTCTAGCAAAGCAACTAAGATCACCTTTTAATTTAATTTATTTTTTTTTAATTTTTAAAAATTTTTTGGTTTTTTGAGACAGGGTTTCTCTGTGTAGCCCTGGCTGTCCTGGAACTCACTTTGTAGACCAGGCTGGCCTCGAACTCAGAAATCCGCCTGCCTCTGCCTCCCAAGTGCTGGGATTAAAGGTGTGCGCCACCACGCCCGGCTTATTTTATTTTTTAATTCATTTTTTACACTCCATATTCCATTCTCCCCACCATCCACCCTCCATGTCCCACACCTCCTCCCCACCCAACCCCATCCTCATGTGGATGCCCCCACCCCCTACCCTACCTGACCTCTAAACTCCCTGGGGCCTCAAGTCTCTTGAGGGTTAGGTGCATCATCTCTGAATGAACACAGACCCAGAAGTCCTCTACTGTATGTGTGTTGGAGGCTTCATATCACTTGGTGTATGCTGTCTGTTTAGTGGTCCAGTATTTGAAAGATCTCAGGGTTCCAGATTAATTGAGACTGCTGGTCCTCCTACAGAATCGTCCTTCTCCTCAGCTTCTTTCAGCCTTCCCTAATTCACCAACAGGGGTCAGCTACTTCTGTCAATTGTTTGGCTGCAAATATCTGCAAATGACTCTTTCAGCTGCTTGTTGGGTCTTTCGGAGGTCAGTCATCATAGATCCCTTTTTGTGAGCTCTCCATAGCCTCAGTAATAGTGTCAGGCTTTGGGACCTCCCCTTGAGCTGGATCCCACTTTGGGCATGTAGCTGGACCTTCTTTTCCTCAGGCTCCTCTCCATTTCCATCCCGGTAATTCTTTCAGACAGAATCAATTATGTGTCAGAGGTGTGACTGTGGGATGGCAACCCCATCCCTCACTTGATGTACTGTCTTCCTGCTGGAGGTGGGCTCTATAAGTTCTCTCTCCCTACTGTTGGGCATTTCATCTAAGGTCCCTCCCTTTGAGTCCTGGGAGTCTCTCATCTCT
Organism: Mus minutoides; assembly: GCA_902729485.2. Lineage (NCBI taxonomy): Eukaryota > Metazoa > Chordata > Mammalia > Rodentia > Muridae > Mus > Mus minutoides. The sequence continues at coordinate 5,029 of CACVCL010030483.1, forward strand.
CAGGCTAAGACTACCTCTTAAAACTTTCTTCCTAAAATTATTTAAATCAAACCAGGAGTTCTACAGAATCATTGATTTATCTAAACAGCATTAATTCATGAAAGTTCATCTTTATGTTGATAGGCAGGAAGTCTGACCAATAGGGTGGGTTAATGCCCAGAGATTATTATATTAATTAAATAATGACAGGAAAGGCATATCAGCTGCAAGGCAATCCTGAGATGAAGTCTCCTTGGGACCTTGCCTCTCAGGACTCACCCATCGCCAAAGCATGTGGGCCACCTCCAGAAAGGCCACCTGCTAGCCTTAGCTTCTCCTAGATGGCTCCTGACAATCAGGTATACTTGCATTAGTTACTTTTCTGGTTGCTGTGATAAAAATATATCTTCCAAGAAGCAACTTCAAGAAGAAAGGGATTATTTCACTTTATGCCATGAGGAGACATAGCCCCCTCATGACAGAAAAGGCACGTGCCTATTTGCTATCTGTCGCAGTGATAAACACCACGACTGGAAGCAAGGTGTGGAGAAAAGGTTTTATTTCATTTTACAGGTTAGGGTCCACCATTGAGGGATGCTAATGTAGGAACTCAAGGCAGGAGCTTCAAGCAGAAATCACAGAGGAGGGATACTACTTACTGACCTGCTTCTTTGAGATTCATGCTCAGCTACCTCTCTTACATAGTCCAGGCCGACTAGTCATGAGATGATGCCACCTGCCACATCAGTCAGTAATAAAATGTCTCACAGATGTGGCCACAGGTCAGTTTGATGGAGGAAGGTCAACTGGGGTACCCTCTTCCCATGTGTGTCAAGTGGACAACCAAGATTAGCATGGCATCAGGATTGTGAGATAGCTGGTCTCTCAATAGGACACATCTACAGTCAGGAAACACAGCATGACCAGGAGTAGGGTGTGTGTGTGTGTGTGTGTGTGTGTGTGTGTGTGTGTGTGTATCAATCCTCAAGGCTTGTCTCCATGAGGCTCCACCTCCTAAAGGTTCCACAACAGTGCAGCTAGCTGGGTCCAGATGTTCAAACACATGAGCCTGTGTGTGGCATGCCCCATTCAAGCCACACCATCGTTCTCTTTGGATATAAGTTAATATATTCTCCCTTTTGGATGAAAAACCAGTTTGTAACATCTCTTCTAGGGAAAAATGTTATTTCCTATAAGAGTTAAAAATGCAATTGGTGTTTGTTCCTAGCTAGGAACATAGAAGTATTTCTTTGTGCTTTATGAACTGGGAAGTTTACTTATTGACATATATTCTGGGTTTTTATGGCATTTTTTTTCTTGATTCATGTAAATGAATAACTTCACAAGTCCCAGAGTTTGGGAGGGGGGAGGGAATGCATTTTAGGAAATTACCAAATTTGGTCCTCATCATCTTATTAAATATGTAGAGCTAATGTTGTGATTGTTAATAAGAAACTTAATAAGGGAGGTTTTATGGGTATGACCCTGAAAGTACAGGCAAGAAAAGCTACCACAGACAAATGGGATCTCATTAAAGTGCTTTGCATTGTAGATGAAGCAACTCACCAAGCGAAGAGATAACCTACAGAGTGGGAGAAAATATCTGCAAACATACAGGCTCAAAAAAAAAAAAAAAAAAGCAAGAAAGGGAACAGCCTAGTGAACAATGGGTTAAGCATCTCAGTAGACATTTTTTTTTTTCAAAAGATCTACTGCAGGCCAACAGGTACAGAGCAAAATGGGGCTGATGAGATGGCTCATAGGGTAAAGGGGCTTGCTGTACAAACATGATGACCTAAGTTCGATTCCTGGAACCCAAGTGAAGGTGGAAGAAGGAAACAGACTCCACGAAGTTGTTCCATGGGTGTGCTGTGGCGCATGTGCCCCTGTGTGTGTGTGTGTGCATTGTGCGCACACTCCAGTCTCTAGGGAGATGCAAATGAAAGCAACAATGACTTAGTTATCATTTCACACCTGTTGGGATAGTGTGTGAACACATCGATTGACGAATGGAGTCAGGAGAATGTGGTGTATGCACACAATCTTTGGACAGTCTCATTTGTGAGAAATAGGGTGGGTGGGCAGGGCGCTGATTCTGTACTTTACAATATGGACAATCCTGGAAGGCTTTAAGTGGAGCGAGCCACAAATAGAAAGAGAAATATGATACAGCCTCACTGTTCCAGCTTGGCTGTGTGTCAACTTGATGCAAGCTAGAATCATCAGAGAGGAGGGAGCCTCAGGTGAGGAAGCGCCTCCGTGTGATCAAGGGTAAGGCATTTTCTCAGTTGGTGATCAGTAGGGGAGGGCCCAGCCCATGGTGGGTGGTGCCATCCCAGGGATTAGTGGTTCTGGGTTCAGTAGGAAAGCAGACTGAACAACAAACCATGAGGAGCAAGCCAGTAAGCAGTACCCCTCCATGGCCTCTGCATCACCTCCTGCCTTCAGAGTTCCTGCCCTGCTTTAGTTCCTGTCCCGATTTCTTTGGTGATGAGCAGCAATGTGGAAGTAGAAGTTGAATAAAACTTTTCCTCCCCAGCTTGCCTTTTTGGTCATTGTGTTTTGTGGCAGCGAGAGAGAAATCCCGAGGAAGACACTCGGTTCCCTGTGGAATCTGAAAAGTTGGGAGTACTGTGCTGGTCCCCATAGGCTGGGGTAGGACAGAGCAGCGCGGAAGGGTGGGTAGGGACAAAAGTTAAAGCAAACAGCAGGCTCCATAGACATGAGCGGGTAGCGTTTGAGATTGAAGACACAGCAGATGGATTTTTAGGGAGTAAAAATTATGTATTTCAAAGTAAAAGTGAGCCTCCAATACCCACGGAAAATGTCAAGAGAGATGATGCATATTTTAATTAGCCTGATTCCTTAATTCTACATTGCTTACATATGTCAAAACATCACCTTGTGTCTCATAAATGTATGTAGCTGTGATTAATCAATTAAAAAAAATAGCGTTAATAGGGCCAACACATGGCTCGGTGGGTAAAGGTGCTTGCCACCAAATCTAATGGTATGAACACAAAATAGGAGAGAACCAATTCTTACAACTTGTCCTCTGACCTCCACACACATTATAGTACGGATCTCCAATATTGTGAATATATATTAATAAAACAAAAGGAAACATTATAAGGTCTTGTACTAAAACTGAAGGGCTGATAGTTTAACAATTAATTTTCTTCCTTCTTTCTTGTCACCAAGGCTCATTGTGGCTGCCAGTCTTGAAATGCCAGACTGAGCCCCTTCAATGCTTTTGACTATGCCCTGTACTATGCTAGGTCTTTTGATAGGGGCTCAGTGTCATAGGGCCTGTGACTTAGAATCCAGAACTTAAAAAGATTTTGAGGCCATGGGGCCTGGGAACACAGGCAGTGTTTAATTAATTAAAAAAAATTATGTGTACGTTTTGTCTGTATGTGTACTGCATGTGTGCCAGGTGCCCACAGAAAGAGCATGGGATCCCCCTGGAACTGGAGTTACGGATGCTTGTGAGCATCCGTGTAGGTGCTGGGAACCAAACCTGGGTCCTCCGAAAGATCAACAAGTACTCTTAACCACGGAGCCATCTCCAGCACCTGTGGGGAGTGTTTATATTGTGATTTCGTCAGGATTCTCTGAGAGATGGGGCTGGTTTGCTTAATTAGGCTGCCAGGTTTCACAAGAGGTTGTGTGAAGAGTGCAGGACCAGGGGTGATTACTCTGTCCAAGTCCAGAGGCCTTAGATGGGGAGAAATAGATGGGGAGATTCAGACTGATGGTGAGAGCCCAAGACCCATGGGAGGAACTTGGGAGTGCCGTGTGTGTGTGTGTGTGTGTGTGTGTGTGTGTGTGTGTGTGTGTGACTCTCAGAGTCCAAGACACAGAAGGCTAGGAGCCTGACATCCATGTGCAGGAGAACGATGTCCTAGCCTGGGAAGAGGGAGGGAGGGAGGGAGGGAGGGAGGGAGGGAGGGAGGGAAAGAAATGATCCTTGTTCCTTCAGGCCCCCAGCTGATTAGATGCCACCTACCCACACAAAGTGGATCTTCTGTTCAGTTCCCTTATCCTAGCAGAATGTGCCACATGGGCACAGCTGGGCAGCCTAGTCATTCTAATCCAAAGGTAGGCTACATGGATTTGCCTTGAAAGCACACAAAGAGACGAGTCCTGAGCCCAATTAGGAAACAGAGCGTCCTTTCATCTGCTCCAGTTGACATCCAAGTTCAGCCATTGTAGAGCAAATGACTGTTGCTCTTTTATTTTTGGGGTGTTGATCTCATAGGCACTTGGGTCTGTAGCACCTTCCCTACTTGGAAGGACCCGGCTTCTCTTCTTGTCTCTGGGTTGGCTTAGAAGATAAAGGATATTAGGGTAAAGGTGTAAGTTGGGGTTCTGTGAAATCTTCATCTCCTTTTGAGTCGTCCTTGGAACACAGTTTAGCACACATCCTTCCAGTCAGGGACTCTTGATGTTGTGTGAGCTAGCCCACATGATGGTCTAACCTTCTCTAGGTAATCCTGTCCACTCGGGTACATGCTGGCTGTTGAGGGGCTCTGCTAACACTAGCCATTATCCTTAATGTCCAGATCAGAGACTTTGAAGATTTTTTATCTTTAGTGTGTGTGTGTGTGTGTTCATAAGTTTGTACCATGATACACGGTGTGGAGTTTAGATCCCGTATGAGTCAGATTTCTTCTTCTGTCTTGTGGGTTCTGGGGAACTGAACTCAGGTTGGTAAGGCTTGGTGGTAATCACCTTTATGCACACTAAGGGATCTTACCAGTCTGTGAGGATGGACTTGACCTCATTACAGAGGCTGAGCCAGAAGTTGGAGCAAACTCTGAGGTTTTCCAAGCCCATTCTGACATTTTGATTTTATGGCATCTCCGTCTCTCTCTTCTAAGAGTCATTTGGTGTTTGGCAAGCTTTAGTAATTGGGGGAAGGGACAGAGGAATGGGGCAGCTCCGGTATTTGTATCTCTGGCTACTGTTGGCCACTGGCTAATGGGAACATGTGTGGCCTGCCTTAAAGAACTGCTTCAATCATCTTTCCTCCTGCTTCCTCAGGCACATTTCCAAAAGCTCACAACACCTTCTTTGGTATCTGCTGAATTTTTTGTTTTGTTTGTTTTTAAAATTCTCTTTATGTTCCGAGAGGCTGGAAAGCTCTTTGTATCTCTTGTCACTCTGTGGACTAGAGGTGTTTGTGCCCAGGGGAATAGAGCCTCTCAAAGGACAGATGAGTGCTGAGCTAAGCGCAAGGCAGTGCAGTTCAGTGGCACCCCACACTGGACACTTCCTCCCTGGTGAGCCTGCTTTGTTTTGTTTTGCTTTGCTTTTCAGGTTTTGAAAGAGGCATCTTACAGTGCACTAAATGTACATCTAAAAAGAGAATAAAATCAATAATTCTGAGTTCCTCTTCTTCATCTTTGTCCACGCTTCCCTAGTCTCTACTATACACCTGCTAAAATTGATGGGTTCTTACAAATGATGACCCTCTTTGTCCAAGCAGCCCCAGCACTGTGATAGAGGAGAGACTGCTTAGAAAAGCCCACCTTCTTCCGGTTTCCTTTCTTTGGACACTCATAGCAGTGAGAGCTGGGGGAGGGGTGGGGGGTATGTGGTAGGGGAGGGGCTGCTCCTTCAGTTGTGCTGAGGTGTTTGTGAGTGTAAATTATTTCATCTTGAGTTTTACTCTAGGGCTGTTAGAATTAGATTTTGCTAGACTCAGCTTTGATTTAATGCTTGTATGTGCTACAGGTGTGTGTGTGTGTTAGATCCTAGTCACCCCTTTAGTGCACCAGCAAATTAATGAAAGCTACCGAGCTAAGTAAATCCATTTTTAATTATCGGCCACACAGTGATATTTTTAAATATGCACAGTTGCCGTGTACTTGAGAGAAAAAGAAATTCTATCATATACCGTGCTTGACATCCACAAGGTGCACCTTTAGATTTACAAATATTTTGGTCTCTTTCTATTACAAAGACAGGTTTTAGACTCGATGGCCAGAGTGGGGGATTAACAGAGCCCATGACATGAGTTTAAATGCTGGGTAAAGAATGGACCTTCCCATCAGTCACAGTCATTTCCTGACCTTATTTCTAGTGGTAAATTTTCCGTATTGAGTTCTTAACTTTGCCACGGTACTTTGATGTAACTTGACAATATAATTTTAAGGTTCATGGCCACCAATTAGGCCAAGTGTAAAGGGGCTACTGCAAATGGAATTTGCAGGTTTAGGGAAAACATGTCTGTTCTCACCAAGTTGGATGGTTGCTTAGGGATGGCCCTCGTTAGCAGACAGTAACTCCAGTCTCTGCTTTGTCATCAATTAATTTGTAAGATAAGGTTGAGGGGCCAATAATATGGCTCTGTGGGTAAGGGGGCTTGCTGCCAAGTGTGGCAATGTGAATTCAATTCCAGGGACCCACGTGATAGAAAGAAGGAATTCCCAAAAGTTGACCTCCAGAGGCACCCTGTGGCATTTGAGCATATGTGTGTGTGTGTGTGTGTGTGTGTGTGTGTGTGTGTTTGTGTGTGTACATGCTCATTCACACACACAATCAAAATTTAAAAATGGGTCTGATCTATAGGTGAGGATATAGTACACATATTCTTGATCAGGATTGGAATCCTGACAGACAGTGTCTTCTGTGTGTCATATTGTTTAACCTGTATTTGGTGACTCTTCTTAGGTGGAAGGTGATAGTCAGCTGTTTTTACAGACTGGTTAGTGAATCAGCAGCTCAGGGCTGGCAAAGGAGGATAGTGAGCCACTCAGGACTCTTTGTAACCCCCACTGGACATTTGTTTTCAGATTAGGAGTCCTGTGAGGGCTGGTTTCATTAACCTGAGCAAGCTCAAGTCACCTCTGAGGAACAGGGACCTCAGTTGAGAAAAAAGGCTCTATCAAACTGCCCTGAAGGCAAGTCTGTTTGTCCAGGCACTTTCTTGGTTGATAGGAAGGCCCAGCACCACTCCATGGGCTGGTGGTTTTGGGCTGTATAAAAGACCTGAGCAAGCCAGTAATCAGCACTCCTCCAATGGCCCCTGCTTTAGTTCTTGGCCCTGACTTATTCTTCACTGTGGATTGTCTCCCTTCTTACCCCAACTCTATCATAGGGTAAGACAAGCCCTTTCCTCCCTAAGTTGTTTCTAGTCACAGTGTTTATCACAGCAATAGAGAAAGCTAATGAATACAAAACCTTAAAGGAATCTACCCAGAAAATAGTGAAGAGTTGAAGTTAGTCCTGTCGGTTCAAAGACAGCACACAACATCCACTGTGTTTTCTACACACTGTGGGCCCTTTGCACATAGGCTGGGAATACTGTCTGGCTTTTGCAGAAGTGCATGTGGTACTCTGTTCAGAAGGGGGTCTCTCAGAGGTGACTTGGGAAGCAAGGTTCCCCAAACTCTAATTTAAAAGATCATGATCCAGGTACCCCAAGTAAATGGCTGGGAAGGAAAAAGGTTGGTGATAGTGTACCCAGACACCTCTGCGTATGCCCTGTCTCAGTTGATACAGGAAACAGGCTTCATCTCTCTCATTCCTACTCCCTACAGGTCCACCTCCATGCCCCAATTTCCTGGGGTAAGGGCAGGAGGATGTCAGGCACTGATCTCCCAAGCTGTTGCCCTGTGCCTGGTGCTGGAGACTTGGTCCTAAACACCTGCGTGAGTCAGTGGGCCCCGGAGAGTCTGTTGGGATTGCCATTCCTGTGTTCTGTGCAAAGGTTCCAAGGATGTGCGCCTGCTCAGAAGGATCGCATTATCAACCTCGAGAGCCGCCGCGTGTTCCAACTGCCATTCATCGGCGGAGTCCGAGCTCCTCACTCCATACAGCCTACTGACACCTTAGAGCTCCCCAGCACTTCAGCTGAGCCCTCATTTTCTTCTGCTTTTACCACCTTGGCTTCATATCTCTCAAACAGGCATTAGTGCCCAGTTCTGGTGGTCCTTCCCTCCCGGGATGCACAGAAGAAGTGAGCGCCCCTCAGATTTTTGCCACCTAGGGAAAATCTAGAAGTGTAAATATCCTTCCCCGAGGGGCGAATAGACCTCAACCTGTTCTCCACTTAAGACAGTCAGTTATATTTCAAAGCTGGTGACATCGGCCCCTCGTATAATCTTGCTACCAGAAGAGGGAGCAGAGGGTCCCGGGAAGCTCCAAGAGGGGGTTCGCCCACCAAAGAATGGAAGAAAGGTCTATCCCACTGCGTTCCTATCCAGAGCACCCTTAGAGTGGTACTCGCTTCTCCTGTGATCAGTCTTGGGTCAGTGAAGTTGGCTTGGATAAGAAGCCTTATGTGAGTTCGTTGGCCAGTGCCTTGTCTTCCTGGAGATGCTTGTCTCTCTTTCAAACAGTGACTTTTGTGAGAACAGCTCCACTAGAGTCTCTGTGGCTCAGCCTCATCCAGTTCTCTGCTGTCAGAGAGGGTAATGAGCCCATTCACTTGATGCAGACCATTCTGCCTGGCTCTCTACTTAACCGGGAAGAAATGCTTTTCCATGCTGGGACAGGGAAGAGGCCTTCTTCACCTGCCTGCCTTTCTCCCACTCAGGTTTTATCATCGCAGAATCTTCAGTGCTGGTGCTCCAGCCACTGTTACTGTATGGAAGTGATCTCTCCACACCCTGTAGGTTTCCTTTTTCATCAAGGACTCAAGTAGTGTCTTAGAAGACCGAAGCTATGTCAGATGGCAGTGCCAAGCAGCCTGCTAGGTCTTTCTCCTCAGATGCTGTAGGCTAGACTATTGGGATCCTGTCTTATATGTTGGCTACTGAAGTACTTTCAGTCACTGTGCTGGCCTACTTGTCCCCAGTCTTGTCTGACCCTTGACCCACACAATGAAAGTGAAGTGCAGTTTTTAATTTTTTTTTATGTTTTAATTAAAAAAAATTTAAATTGGAGCTGATCTTGGCTTAGATTTAACATCTACGTTTGAGGGCTTACTCAGTAATTCCAGTGGAAACCTCTTGAAAGCCGTGACTTCCCATTGCTCAGCCATGGCTTACAATGTCTCTTACTACTGACCCCCCCACCCCATGGTTTCAGCACCCTAGATCCTTCCTGATAGCCTGCCTTCTGCATAATGGAGCCACCTGCACCCATGTATGTGAATTCTCCTCTGTCTTTCTTAGTGATCCAACCATCCTCTAGAGACTTTTACCAGCGACCTAACTTGTCAGTCCACCGTGGGCTCCATAGTTAAGGCCACCACTGGGGCCAGTATGTGTGTGCAAGGCCTGTCTTCCCAGCCTGCTCTGGGACAGCGGTTTCCCTGATTTCTGTCTCCAGACTTTGCTCTTGAAGTTCGGGCTACATGCCAGAGAGGTGTACCTCTCTTGGGAAGGCATCTCTGACCCTCTTGGAAGTGTCAGTACCACGGCGAAGGGAGCAGAAGGGTGATATTTGCCCTTGGCCATTGTGATTTCACCAGCATATGCTGTCAGCTGTGGTGACCAGATTCAGACTTGTGTGTATTGCATAGCTTGCCCTTTCATTTTTTTTTTCCCGCATCAGAGAACCCAGGCCTACATGACTAGAGTATATCTGTGGCAATTACAGGGGTCCCATAGCACTTCTGTGTTTGGAGAGAACTCAGCTCACCACTATAGACACAGAGCCCTAGAAGCACCTAACTAGAATAAATCTGTAGCACCCGAAGGCCAATGCCACCCTTGGGCTGCAGCTCGGAGGTGGGGGAGGGAGGAGAAACGGGGGAGGGGCAGGGGGCAAAGAAGCCAGAATTGAAATGTATTGGGAAACTGTGTTTTCTGCAGAAGGCCAGTGCATTTGTGGCCTGCCTGTTTGAAGCAAACCTTTAATATTAAGGAGCTGGCATGGACGTGGCAGGGAAGCTGGTGTCTCTAGACTTCAGCGTGTACTCCCTCACATAAGCCTCCGGGCTCGCTGTGTGAGCAGCACAGTTCCTTGCAGAGGTCCCAGGCTCCACCAGCCTCTTGCATTTATGCATTTTTAAAAAACACCTTTCTTTGGGACAGGATCCATAGCTCAGCCCCAGTTTTGAGGTCTTTAATGGACAAGTAGTAGGAGCTATTTTCCCTGTATGTCTCTGGTTCCCAGATTACCAGTTTTTTGTCTCTCTGACAGCTCAAAGTTGCAGTCTCCATATCCGAGCCTTTGTTTGACTTTGATGGAGTTGATATGGGTACCGTGACTCCTCTTCCCCCCTCCTCTTCACGGATCTGCTTGATGCTAAGGACACTCCCTCCTAAAGACAGCATACTATAATAGTATTCCCATACCACTTTACCTGCACAGTTGTTCTGTGGCTTACACACCACCCTTACTTAAACCTCTTTTGGTGTCAATTGTTCTGTGGCTTAAACCTCCTTTGGTGTCAATACGGCCGCCGGGTGGGGCTCTTTACCCTCCATTTGGAGCTCCTTTGTTGACAGCTCCAGCATCAGTTTCTAATTTAATCTTTGCCACATACTAGCCTTTAAATGGCAGCAAAACTCGGGTCAGCCTCGTATGCTTGGCACCAACCTTTCATCTTGCCCCCTGCATGTAGCTCAGTAATTTTTCCATCGACAAAGCTAAGATTTTCTGTGCGGGAGCCACAGACAGAAATCCGCGTACGGGGCGGGGGGGGGGGTGGGGGGGTGGTGCAGTAATCGATCCAGTGTCCGCACTGCTGTTAGACATCTTGTAGCCACAGGGTCTACGGCTCCAGGGGTCAGCTTTACGCCTGGAATGCTCCGAGTTGCTGCTTTCCTGATCAGGGGACAAGGACGTTGACCCTACCGCCTTGCTGTCCTGCAGCCATCTGGCTGTAATATAAAGAGTGTCTCTGTGAAGAGCCTATCTGTCCTTGGAGACAGGCATTCTCCTTCATGCCTATACTCATAGCCAGCTGAGTGAAGACAATCTGTTACTGTTGGGAGCCTGAGCATCGCTGAGAAGATGGGAGAGCCACGTGGCAATTTTGTGCAGTCACATGACCTGGGTGGCCTCATTCTAACAAGAGTACATCCTGTGGTAGCATCAGGTCCTGCCAGTGCCAAATGTATTGGGGGGGGGCGGAGGAGGGAGACGTCTCACCTTCTGTCAGAGCTCCCGCTAGCCCCCCCTGGCCAGAATGCTCTGGTGGAAGCAGAGGAGGTCAGCATCCTCTTGATGTATTTTTCTTGTGTCTTCAGTCTGACCACCCGGGGCATAATTGACCAGAATTCACTGAAGTTAAAGGCCAGGCTCACGTTTTGAGCTTATAGGCTCTTATATTCTCACATATAGGTACAGGGAGTGTGGCCGTTGTGGCTGAAAGCATTGTTGCACAGGAGAGGCATATCACCCATGCCAGGTGTGGGAGTGTTTCTTTTTATGCTCCTGGGGGGGGGGGCGAAGACTGTAGCCAAAGTTCTTCTGATATAGTCAGGAGGGGCCAAGGCTATGCTTTTAGTGTGGCATAGCTTTACTTTTATTTTATTTTATTTTTGCCTCAGTCAAAATACCTGGTCTACAAGCTATGGTAGCTCCTTCAACTTTTGGGGGAGATGATCCTGCTGAGGGAATCACCCCTGTTTAAAGGCATCCAGAACTTTGGGGTTAGGATACCACAGCTCTGGCCTGCACATGTTTTGCCAGCGCTGTATATCAATCCCAGGAAGTGTTTGTTGAGGGCGGAAGGGGTCATGGGAGCACCAACCCACCTTTGTTTCCCTGGTGCAGGGTCTCTGCAAAAACAAAGAAGCAAAAGCTACCCCTTTAAAAGCCAAAGTGACTGCTCTCCCCACTGACCCCACCGTAAAGAGGATCAGTTTCACTTACTTGGGCCAAAGGAGCTTCACTCTCTGACTTCCTGTGCCAACTTCCAAAGTAAGGAATGTCAGGCCCAGTGGACTCAAGGCTGGAGGATCCATAGGCAGGGTGATGTGGTCTCGCTCCATTTTTTTTTTTTTTTTGTCAGCTGTTTTCCAGGGTTCTAATGTCCCTGCCGGTGGCATTGTCCCAGATGTGTGTTGGAAACTCTACTTGATGTTCCTTAAAATATTTCACTCACTATCTCTTTTAGGGTGTGATTTATTAAAAAACAAATGGGATGTAAGCCTGCTTCCGTGTACATTGCCATGACGACGTGCCTTAGAGTGGGGGAGTTATAAACAACAGAGACATGGAGGCTGGGATGTCCATGATGAAAGGCACCAGCAGGTCCAGTGTCTGTTGAGGATCTCTTTCTCAAACACGAGACCACGTCAGATGTCCACAGGTGCAGAGAGAAGGAAGACTGGGTCTGAGGATGTGTTCATTGCCATAAGAGTGGACAATTCGGCCCTCGGATCAAGGGTCTGACCCCCCCACTCATTGGGAATCCATGAGTTAATAACCCAATGGAGACTCATCTCTTAGTGCTTATCATACTGGCTGGTAAGATTTCCCACGGGAAGTTTGGCCAGAGTACCAACCAATCCCTACATACTGTTATGTCCCTTTGAAGGGACAGATGGAGCACCTGGAAGCACAAAGGACAGGCAAGCCAGCACCTATTCTGTAGTAATTGAAAGCATTCTTTTTTTTTTTTTTTGATTTTTTAAAAAATTAGATATTTTCTTAATTTACATTTCAAATGCTATCCCAAAAGTTCCCTATATCCTCCCCCGACCCCCCACCCTGCTCCTGTACCACCCACTCCCACTTCTTGGCCCTGGCGTTCCCCTGTATTGGGGCATATAAAGTTTGCAATACCAAGGGGCCTGTCTTCCCAATGATGGCCGATTAGGCCATCTTCTGCTACATATGCAGCTAGAGACATGAGCTCTGGGGGTTCTGGTTAGTTCATATTGTTGTTCCTCTTTTAGGGTTGCAGACCCCTTCAGCTCCTGGGGTACTTTCTCTAGCTCCTCCATTGGGGGCCCTGTGTTCCATCATATAGATGACTGTAAGCATCCACTTCTATATTTTTCAGGCACTGGCATAGCCTCATATGAGACAGTTATATCAGGGTCCCTTCAGCAAACTCTTGCTGGCATATGCAATAGTGTCTGGGTTTGGTGACTGATTATGGGATGGATCCCTGGGTGGGGTAGTCTCTGGATAGTCAGTCCATCCTTTCCTTTTAGCTCTAAACTTTGTCTCTGTAACTCCTTAATTGAAAGCATTCTTATGTCTTCATGGTTATTAGCATGCTGCTTAAAACTCTTAAAATGCCCCCTTCATGGGAATGCCCAGATTAGGGTCTATTAGAAAAAAAGATTCAGTCTGGCTTCAGTCTGCTATGAGTATCAAACGTCGAGCATTACAGTTGTACCCAGTAGGGTAGGGTTGGCCTTATGTACTTCGGTGCCACCACTAGATCTGGTTTCTGTCAATACAAGCTTCCTTGCCAGTCCTTCAATAGGAGTGCCCACTTAAGATGGGAGAGAGTAGAGTAGGCACCTTCCCTCAGCTCTATAAGATCCTCTTGGGCGTTGATTCCGTTATGCCCCTACAATAACAGACTGTGTGACATGCTTGTCCTAGAAAGCAGTAAGTGAACTCTTTCTCAGAGGAGTTTATAGTGGGAAATGGAGAGCATAGGAAAGACGGATGAAGAGACCCAAGATCAGTGTCAGGCTCACAGGCGTCATCCAGTAGATCCGAAAACTTAGGTGTCAGGTAGCAGCAACTCCTGCTGCACGTTAAAGAAGGAAGAGGAAGCAGCAAGGTGGAAATGGCTGTTTTCAAGCCAAGGAATCGGTGTGTGGAAAGTCCAGGAAGGGGAAGTATTATGAGAGGGACGCAGGCAGGGAACCACAGATAGCCAGCGAGCTAGTTTAGACTGGGACTTACAGCTTTAGGATTTGGCAGAAAGAAATCAAGCTTACCATTATGGCAAGTGCTTTTGAAGCCCCATCTAGTGAGTCCTTTCTCAAGGGGGCAGGCAGTCAAGAGGCCTTAGGCTCCAGACCAACTGCTGCCCCGAGAGGACAGGAAATGCCACAGTCAGGTGGGGACTTTAGAGACAGCCGTGTGGCAACGTGAAGAGCAGTAGATGTGACAGCTGAGAGAAGGCAAGGAGGTGACCTAGACTCCTGGGACAGCGACAGCTTAGCTGGGCTAAGAGGGAGGCGTGCGGGATGATGAAGAGGGTCATGACTTTGTGGAGTCTCTCTCTCTCTCTCCCTCTCCCTCTCCCTCTCTCTCTGTACATGTGCACATGGGTGCTCAGCAAATCATCAGAGCCCTGGGAGCTGGACTTACTGGCATTTGTGGGCTGTGTGATGTGAGTGGCAGGGATCTGAACTAGCGGTTAGAGGGTAGAAAGTGGACTAGCGGCTGTTTACAGCATGAAGGATTTCCCAAGATTAACAACATTTTTTTTCCTTGAAATTCTATCAGTATCCAAAACTTCATTACAAAAAATTACACAAGATTAAATAAAATCAAGGTCAAACTTCTCAGGGAAATGGAAGAAATGAATTGATAAGGCAGAGACTGCGGAAACACTTGCAAAATGAAGCTATCTGAAGTTGATATGGTGGCCTCACTTACCCCCACCTGGATCCCAGTTCTCACATATGTGAACTTTTGAGGTCCTGTTCCGGGTCCATTCAGATAGTCCATTAGTTTGCTAGGATCCTTTGTGTCCTGAGGTATGCCATCGGACATGGGCACTCATACTATTAGGGTGTTATGGGAGTCTCCCTCACCATCCTCCAGGCCCCACCCACACCCATAGAGCATCATGAAGCTAACCATATCCTCATCCCAACTCCACAGATTTATTTCTCTGCTTACCCTCAAGAATGAAAACCGATGAACCCTGAGAGTCTACCAAAATGCTCCTAGCAGGTTTCTCTGTAATAGAAGTTGGGAACATTTTCAACCACTTGAGTACTTATGCAGCCATCAACAAGCAAAAACACGAAGAATCCCAAATCCTTTACAGGAGCAGGAAGCTTGGAACAGCGTACTCTGTGTACTCACGTGCACGGAAAATGCTAGAACCACCAAAACTACCCAGAAGGGGTCGGGAGAGATAGCACCATTGGTAAAATATTTGCCTTAGAAGACTGGGGACCAGAATTCAATCCTTTGAACTTTCATAAAAAAGTTGGGTGTGGTAGCATGTAATTGTTATCTTTCAGAAAAACAAAAAACAAAGAACATGACCTTGGTCCTTCAGTGACAAGGAACAGGATTCAGCTATGAACCTGACCATGACGACTTCAGCTTTGTGGTACCCCAAACAGTACCTCAAGAGGCCTCCTGACCCCTGGAAGCCGAGATATTACCTCTCTCAAGTCTTTCAGTTTGTGGTGATTTATTACGTAGCAATTAAAAAATAATTGGTCCCCCAGAGGTTCTTTTATTGTTGAGAATAGTTTTTGCTATCCAGGGTTTTTTATTATTCCAAATGAATTTGCAAATTGCCCTTTCTAAATCAGTGAAGAATTGAGTTGGAATTTTGATGGGGATTGCATTGAATCTGTAGATTGCTTTTGGCAGGATAGCCATTTTGACTATATTAATCCTGCCAATCCATGAGCATGGGAGATCTTTCCATCTTCTGAGGTCTTCTTATATTTCTTTCTTCAGGGACTTGAAGTTCTTGTCATACAGATCTTTCACTTCCTTAGTTAGAGTCACACCAAGGTATTTTATATTTTTTTGTGACTATTGTGAAGGGTGTTGTTTCCCTAATTTCTTTCTCAGCCCATTTATCCTTTGTTTAGAGAAAGGCCATTGATTTGTTTGAGTTAATTTTATATCCAGCTACTGTACTGAAGCTGTTTATCAGGTTTAGGAGTTCTCTGGTTGAATTTTTGGGGTCACTTATATATAATATCACATCATCTGTAAACAGTGATATTTTAACTTCTTCCTTTCCAATTTGTATCCCCTTGATCTCCTTTTGTTGTCGAATTGCTCTGGCTAGGACTTCAAGTACTATATTGAATAGGTAGGGAGAAAGTGGGCAGCCTTGTCTAGTCCCTGATTTTAGTGGGATTGCTTCGAGTTTCCATTTACTTTGATGTTGGCTACTAGTTTGCTGTAGATTGCTTTTATTATGTTTAGATATGGGCCTTGAATTCTTGATCTTTCCAAGACTTTTATCATGAAAGGGTGTTGGATTTTGTCAAATGCTTTCTCAGCATCTAAGGAGATGATCATGTGGTTTTTGTCTTTGAGTTTGTTTATATAGTGGATTATGTTGATGGGTTTCCATATATTAAACCATCCCTGCATCCCTGGGGTTGAAGCCTCCTTGGTCATGATGGATGATCATTTTGATGTGTTTGGAGTTAGTTTGCAAGGATTTTTATTCAGTATTTTTGCATCAATATTCATGAGGAAAATTGGTCTGAAGTCCTGTTTCTTTGTTGGATCTTTGTGTGGTTTAGGTATCAGAGCAACTGTGGCTTCATAGAATGAATTGGTCTTCATTGGGAAGAGAAGTCCCTTGGTATTGCAAACTTTATATGCCCCAATACAGGGGAATACCAGGAAGTGGGAGTGGGTGGGTGGGGGAGCAGGGCGGGGTGGGGGAAGGGTAGATGGAACTTTCAGGATAGCATTTGAAATGCAAATTAAGTAAATATTTAATAAAACAATTGGTCACATGTCAGGTGCCATAGGAAGACACTCGGCTGTTTTCTATTCACAGGACATACCTGGAGGTAAGCTCTGGGCTAGAAGGAAGCGAGTGCTTGAACTCCTTGGAGGCAAAACTGCAGGAAGATGAGGAAAATGCCTGAGAGAGTGTGTTGCCTAACCTGAACCAAGAGATGGGGTTTGTTTTCACAGGGGGTTTGGTGCAAGATGGGAATCCACAGGCTTTCAAAGCCCCCATACTTCTGTGTCCTCAGGTGGGATTCAAAACCTAACCCGAGGAAAGAAGCTGTGATGGTTTGTATATACTCAGCCCAGGGAGTGGCACTATTAGAAGGTGTGGCCCCATTAGAGTAGGTATGGCCTTGTTGGAGTAGGCATGGCCTTGTTAGACTGGGTGTGGCCTTGATGGAATAGGCATGCCACTGTGGGTGTGGGCTTTAAGACCCTCATCCTAGCTGCCTGCAAGCCAGTCTTCTCCTAGAGCCTTTAGATAAAGATGTAGAACTCTTAACTCCTCCTGCACCATGCCTGCCTGGATGCCGCTGTGCTCCCACCTTGATAATAATGGACTGAGTCTCTTGAACCTGTAAGCTAACCCCAATGAAATGTTGTCCTTATAAGAGTTGCCTTGGTCATGGTGTCTGTTCACAGCAGTAAAACCCTTACTAATACAGAATTATCTGGCACACCCAGAAATGCCACTGTGATGCCATTTAGTCAGGAAACTAGGTGCTTTGACCATCATCTTGCGTACTTCTATGCGAGGTAGAGCTTTATTCCAAACACATGTCAGGGACAGTGATGTAGAAGCATCTCAAAGCAATAGCGTCGATCTTATAAAAGATTTGCTAATAGATTTGCCTAGGAGTCATTAAATTACATAAAGAAGAATTCAGATAAGGGAACAAGTCTCCAACATACTCCAAAGGTAAGTAACAAGCTCACCAGGCCTGTTAGAGATAAGAGAGAGTTACAGTGCTATGGTGTAAATGTTTGCTCACCATGATTGGCCAGTCATTAGGCTCAACCCCAAAAGAACATGCCTCTCACAAGCAGCTCAAGGCAGCAGTGCCTGGGTCATGACTGATGTTAAATCCTGGCCTGCCACAGAGCTCCCAGTTCTCTCCTTGAGAAAAGCATAATTCTGCCAGATGCGCAAGATGACCCCGGGTAACAGCTATTGGAAAAGACCAGCCCTGGTGTACTTAGAAATAATTCTGGCAATATCATTGCTGAGTAAACCTCCTGTCTTCCCTAGAGGCCAGACTTGTAGTCTCCTGTTTCTGTTTAAAGTGTTCAAAGCATAACCCGAGGTCGGGACCCAAAGAAGATGTAAGGATGACAGTTTATGTAAAATGGATAAGCCTACGGTGTATATCAGTTAGTAGACTCTGCTGTTTAGGAGCCACTCTTATTTCAGCATTAGCCCCAGTTGGCCGTGTGCTTAAGTAAACAGTTCACCTTCATTTCTAAGCGTGCAGGGATTGGTCACTGAGAAGGCCTGCAGTTGCTACAAGTGCACTCCGAGCGTGTGCACACAGAGTCACAGGCCTCTTTAGACCAGTTCTGACATCCATCCTCACAGAACCTCCTTCCTGCTGTCTTTCCCATTCAGCTTCCATCTCCCGGGTGAACCAGCCCCAGCTCTGAGGGCTCACGCTCCTCCACTCTCAGACAGCGCCGCCGCCGCCGGGACTTTAGGATGGAGTTTACAAGGAAAGAAAAGTAAGGCTTATCTTTTCTTGATCTTTTTTTTTTTTCCTTCTGTTTTTGGGAGCCGAGTCTTCTCCTTTAATTATCCCAAGTCTGGAAAGAACCCGGGCACCCCAGCCTCTACATAAAATGCTCTGTGATTGTCAGTCAGTTGCCAAGGCAACTCAGCACCGCCTTCCAATTAGACTTTGACAACAATGGATCTGTTTTTAAGTATTCAGTTGAATGAGTTAAGTGGTGGGGAGCTCACCTGTGTACTTGGAGCTTTGTAGATCGAGGGGTATAAGCGCAAAGCAGTAAACACCTTACGTGGGCTTAGAGTTTAGTTGGAAAAACTGGCATGCCATTAAAGATGGCAGCTTCTTGTATTGGCACATGCTTGTAATCCCAGCACTTGGGAGGGCGAAGCAGGAGGGTCTGAAGTTTGAGGCCAGCCTTAGCTACATAGTAAGTTGGAGAACAGCCTGGGCTACAAATGACTTTTCCTTGATGCCGAGCAGAGGTTGAACAGTTATCCAAATAGACATTAATGAACAACTTTCCAGAAATTCCAAGCACCGGGAGTCCCCTCTCTCTTTTCCACGGACTCCAAATGAAAAGCTTCTTCCTGAAGGTCCTTGGAGAGTGCTCCTCCATCTGTGGCCAGCACAGCATCGCTGGCTACACCGGAATTGTCAGTGGTTAGGGAGGCTGGTGTCCTTTCCAGGACCACAAGCTGGAGGGGCCCCACACTAAAGAAAGATACTGTGTCTTGTGTGTACAGAATTCTCCTGTAGGCCCCTTCTGGATTTGATCACTAAAATAAGATGAATTACAGGATTACTGTCAAAATTTAGGAGGGACAAATGTAGTTATTTTAGTCTCTTGGGCTGCTATCATAAAATTTAGCCTGGGTGGATTATACGTAACAGTGTGGGACATCCCAGATTATGGCATCAAGAGATCCTATGTCTGGTTCGCAAATGGTTGGTTGTGTCCTCCCATGGTTGAAAGTGGCAAGCTCTCTTAGGCCCCTTTCCTAAAGGCACTCTAGGGTACTTGTTCTTCATGGTGACTGAGTTTCCACCCATGTGTTTTGGAAGGGCTACCAACATCCAGGTGACTGTGTTCTGCTTGAGCAGAAATCAGCTTTCACCTTCTTTTTTGGAACGTAGCTTAATATGTCTGATCCCGAGTTTGGGTCTTAACAGGTTTGTCTAAATGAGAGGAGAAGCAGTTCTCGCCAGACTGTTCTAAAGCAAGGCCTATCCCTGGAACATGTATGGTCTTTGGCTGGGAACTCAGCAGCCCGGAGTTCCCTGTGCCCTCAGCTAGCAGGTGGCAGCTGCACTAGTGACACCACAGGTTCTCCATAGCCTATTCCCTGCTGAGGCTCTGCAGTCTATCACCACTTCCTCATCCACTCATCCACGCAGACTGCTGGGTGACGTGACAGTGGGTAGAATGGGGGGACCTAAGACCATATGGAGGTCATTTCATTCTGGGGGCAGCCATGGAACTGGTGGGGAGGATGGGGAGGTGAGAACATTCCTATTGTCCTTTGGCTCTCCTGGACTTCTGGGCTTCTGTAGATGAAAACACTCCTCTCATTTCTGAAAGAGGCCTCTGCAAATTCTGTAAAACTTCAGGCACGGTAAATCCCAACTCCATCCTTCTGTTTTGGCTGCAAGCAGTGTGTGGGTCATATTTTGAAGATAAAATATGCTGATATGGGGATTCTGGGGTTCATGAGAGAGAGAGGGTCAGACAAGAAAAATTAGAAAAAGAATTAAAAAAAAATAAAAATTAAAATCAGAGACACTGAAACCCATAGAGGAGAAAGTGGGGAAGAACCCCAAAGATATGAGTACAGGGGAAAAAAAAAATCCTGAACAGAACACCAATGGCTTGTGCTGTAAGATCAAGAATCGACAAATGGGACCTCATAAAGTTGCAAAGCTTCTGTAAATTGCAAAGGACACTGTCAATAAGACAAAACGGCAACCAACAGATTGGGAAAAGATCTTTACCAAATCTGATAGGGGGCTAATATCCAATATATATAAAGAACTCAAGAAGTTGGACTCCAGAAAACCAAATAACCCTATTAAAAATGGGGTACAGAGCTAAACAAAGAATTCTCAAGTGAGGAATACAGAATTTTTTTAAGTGCTGACAAGCACTTAAAAAAATGTTCAACATCCTTAATCATCAGAGAAATGCAAATCAAAACAGCCCCGAGAATCTACCTCACACCAGTCAGAATGGCTAAGATCAAAAACTGAGGTGACAGCAGATGCTGGCGTGGATGTGGAGAAAGGGGAACACTCCTCCATTGTTGGTGGGATTGCAAGCTGGTACAACCACTCTGGAAATCAGTCTGGAGGTTCCTCAGAAAATTGGACATAGTACT
The DNA here is from genome assembly GCA_902729485.2 of Mus minutoides. Taxonomy (NCBI): domain Eukaryota; kingdom Metazoa; phylum Chordata; class Mammalia; order Rodentia; family Muridae; genus Mus; species Mus minutoides. Next base: position 25,655 of record CACVCL010030483.1, read on the forward strand.
ACTGGAAGATCCAGCAATACCTCTACTGGGCATATACCCAGAAGATATTCCAACAAGGACACATGCTCCACTATGTTCATAGCAGCCTTATTTATAATAGCCAGAAGCTGGAAAGAACACAGACGTCTCTCAACAGAGGAATGGATACAGAAAATGTGGTACATTTACACAGTGGAGTACTACTCAGCTATTAAAAACAATGAATTTATGAAATTCTTAGACAAAGGAATGGATCTGGAGGATATCATCCTGAGTGAGGTAAACCAATCACAAAAGAACACACATGATATGCACTCACTGATAAGTGGATATTAGCCCAGAAATTTAGAATACCCAAGATGCAATTTGCAAAACACATGAAAATCAAGAATAAGGGAGATCAAAGTGTGGATACTTCAGTCCTTCTTAGAAGGGAGAACAAAATACCCATGGAAGGAGTTACAGAGACAAAGTTTGGAGCAGAGACTGAAGGAGTTACCATCCAGACTGCGCTACCTGGGGATCCATCCTATAAACAACCACCAAACCCAGACACTATTGCAGATGCCAACAAGATTTTGCTGACAGGAGTCTGATATAGTTGTCTCCTGAGAGGCTCTGCCAGTGCCTGACAAATACAGAAGTGGATGCTCACAGTCATCCATTGGACAGAGCACAGGGTCCTCAATGAAGGATCTAGAGAAACTACCCAAGGAGCTGAAAGGTTTGCAACCCCATAGGAGGAACAACAATATGAACTAACCAGTACCCCTAGAGCTCCCTGGGACTAAACCACCAATCAAAGAAATCACATGGTGAGGATTGTGTCTCTAGCTGCATATGTAGCAGAGGATGGCCTAGTCGGTCATCAATGGGAGGAGAGGCCCTTGGTCCTGTGAAGGTTCTATGCCCCAGTGTAGGGGAATGCCAGGGCCAGGAAGTGGGAGTGGGTGGGTTGTGGTTGTGGAGCAGGGGGAGGGTGAGAGGATAGGGGATTTTCAGAGGGAAAACTAGGAAAGGGGATAACATTAGAAAAAATAAAAATTATTATTATTATTATTATTATTATTATTATTTAGAAATTTCTTCATCTGTATCACAAGGATGCATGGATCTTTCATGTAACATCAAGGAAATTTGAGAACCAGGGGAGAAGTTGAAGTGTTTCCCTAGTCAGGAAGTTCCCCACAGAAGATGGTTGAAAATGGTAGAATAAAACATTGACCATTATCTCTCCAGGTGAAGGATGACCCTGAGGTAGGGAAGTCCTTTAGGTAGTTTAGGAAGCTAGGAGCCAGAGTTTTCCTCCTCTTTCTCCTCTTCCTTCCCCTCTTCCTTGTTAGGAGCCGTGGGCTCCCTCCCCAAGCCAAGCCGCTGCACATCCCGAGCGGGAGCGGCTGCCTAGTGACAGTTGTAAACAAACTCAGTGCGCAGGCGTGACACAATCACGTAAGTTACCGCCCACCGCGGGAGTCCGCGCGAGCCGGTTAGTACGCGTACGTCTGTCACCGCCCAATCCCGGGGCAAGAGCCGCCAACCAATCCAAGCGACATACGTCACACTGATGTATGTGTGAACATAGGTATTTCTAGGAACGCTCTACCTTTCGCCTCTCTCTTTCTCCACATGGATTTAATAAAGTGATACTCGCAGAAGAACTCTGGAGACCCACTTATTCCTCTCCTGCGGGCAGGCGGGGGAAGTGGGGGATATGTTTTTTATTGTTTTTTACACTTCCTTCTAACATTTAAAGCATATTCCATACAGAGTAAATTGAAAAATGACAAGATCAAAAATTACCATTCTTACCACCTAACCATTGTTTTTGTTAGCTTTTTTCTTAGTTTGACATGAGCTGGAGTAATCTGGAAAGAGAATATCAGTTAAGAAAGTACCTCTATCAGCTTGGATTGTAGGCAAGCCTTGGGACATTTTTTAAATTCGTGATTCACATGTGAGGGCCCAGCCCACTGTGTGTGGTGCCAGTCGTAGGTAGGTGGTTCTGGATTGTATAAAAAAATAGCTGAGCAAGCTACAAAGAATAAGCCATTACCCAGCATTCCTTTGTGGTCTCTGCTTCAGTTCTTGCACCTAGGTTCCTGTTTTGTGTTTCTGTCATGATTTATCTCTATGATGGACTGTCACCTGTAAACCAAATAAACCCTTTTCTCCTCAAGTTGCTTTTACACTGTGTGTATCATAGCAATGGGAAGTAAACTAAAACAGCCATAAATTATGCTATTATTTTGTTGCATTTTTTCATTTGCATTTTTCCTCTTTATATTTTTAATAGCTGTCATCAGTTCATATGCATTTTTAAATATTTAATATTATTAGTAATAATTGTCTCCATAATTGCCTCTTCCAGAAATTATTTTGTTGGTTGTTTGACATTCTAACAAGTTTCCACCATAATATTTTACAGGTTACTGAATATTTAGATCTTTTACTATAATTTTCACTATAAATAATGTGGCAATAAGTATTTTTGTCTTTATATTTTTCTGCACTTTAAACTTGTCTCCCATGAAATTGTTCACTGTGAGGATTATGGCCAACTAGGATTTAATGAGTAATTTTCAACCATCATCCAATTTAGGCATTTTGTTTTAAATCTATGCTCAAATCTTACCTCAGAATTATTAAATTTATGTCTTTAGGGATAGAAGCTAAGAATATGTGTTTCTCTGTGTATTTATATCACCAGGTAGGTGTGGGAAGAGTTCATTCAGCCATCACCATACACCTCAAGGGTTTCCCAGCTTTCTTTTAATGCTTATTCTCTATGTCAATGCCTCATGTTTTATTATTATTAGTGTTATTGCTCTTATTACATCTCAGCTGCAAGGACCAAAGTTTACCCTGCCAGTGGTATGCATCAAAATATACTACTAATATCACAATGTTGAAGAACAACCATTCATTATGATTTCTGATCACCGGGGAGCTGAGCATGGAATGGCAGAGTCATCATTTCATTCTGCCCATCATATAACAATGAACTCAATCTGGAAGGGCTGGTTTGGGGAACCCCTGTGGACTCAATTTATAAGCTGAGGGACTTGTTGGGGGATGTGGTGGAAGTGTCTATTGTCTTTATGTGTAACTTCCCTAGTGAGGAACACCCAGTGTAGCTGGACTTCCTACGCTTAGCTTTCCTCAGGATAAACATCCACAGAAGCCACCTGGAGAGTTAGGATTCCAAATACCTGGAAAGCTAGAAGGATGTTGACAGAATTAGACCTGGAAGTTTCATCACAACCCTGATGATTTGATGTAATTGTCCGTAGTTAGTCATCAGTGCCTTATCTAGAGTCTAGACTAATGAAAGAAGAGAGAATAGAGCCCAATTCTCCATATCAAATGAGCTCAGTGGCATTCCCGTGGTGTAGATCTGAGCTGTCCAATATGGTGCCAAGTGCTTAAATGCAGTTATCTAGATTAAAAATACCTAAAAGGATGTAAAACAAGATATTTAGATTCCCAGACTCAGTAGTGATATGTTGGGAACAAAAAAAGGGGGCCCAGGGGAGGTCCTGGGGAAGAGGGGGAAGGGGAAAGCCCACACTCTGCCAGAGTTTTACCTATTCTCTGGTCAGTCATGTGTGGGAGAGCTGTCAACTACCTTTCTACTCTTCCTTGGGTGGGCATTCCTCTATCCCACTCTTCAGGGGGTGGCCAAAGGGGCAGCCAGCCCTACCTGCGATTCCCAGAGCTACCTTGCTAAAGCCCTGGGGTTATAGGAGAGAGGGATGAGGGAAGAGGTTCCCACTACCTGCGAGACTCTCTATGGTATAAGAGCTTTATTATAGAAATGCAGGGGGGAAGAGAAGAGAGAGATTGAGAGAGAAAGAGAGAGAAGGCTAGAGAGAAAGAGAAAGGGAAAAGAGAGGAGAGGAGAAGACAGGAGAGAGGAGAGAAGACAAAGGGAGAGGAGAGAGCAGGTGAGAGTGAGGGGTAAAAGGTAAGAGCTAGGTGGGGCTGAACAGCCCTTTTTATGGTCTTTACTGTTGCTAGGTAACTGGGGAGGAATTTATCCTGAAGGTCAGAAGCTTGGGCCATTGCCTATGTGACTGCTGACCATGCTTCTCTTGTGGGGGCTGTGGGGTGTGGTAACTTAGGCAGGGGCCAGAGTTCCAGGAGCATAAGGGAACGCTTACCGTGTCATAAAAGTGAATTATGACCATTGGGGTTCAGATCTCAGCTCAACTGGAGACCAGCCTGCAATTCCCCACAGTGATATTTTTTCCCAACTTTTATTAGATATTTTCTTCATTTACATTTCAAGTGTTATCCAGCAAGTTCCCTATACCCTCCCCCCCTCCCGGCCCTACTCCCCTACCCACCCGCTCCCACATCTTGGCCCTGGTGTTCCCCTGTACTGGGGCATATAAAGTCTGCATGACCAAGGGGCCTCTCTTCCCAATGATGGCCAACTAGGACATCCTCTTCTATATATGCAGCTAGAGACATGAGCTCAGGGGGTACTAGTTAGTTCATGTTATTCTTCCACCTATAGGGTTGAAGACCCCTTCAGCTCCTTGGGTACTTTCTCTAGCTCCTTCCTTGGGAACCCTCCCCACAGTGATATTTCAAGAGCTCCATAGCCACATGTGATCATATTAGACAGTGCAGGTATAGAGTATTTCAGCATAACAAATTATTGGATAGATTTAACATAGATACATTGTTTTCTAAGTTAGTTAAACCTACTAAGAGTTACTATGCCTCCCATTCAAATGTAGGACTCAAAACAAAACAAAACCTCGTTAAAACTAACCAGCAATTCTTTTTTAAAAATTTAAAGCAGACCAGGTCTGCACCTTTAACCCCAGCACTCAGGAGGCAGAGGCAGGCAGATTTCTGTGACTTTGAGGCCAGCCTGGTCTACATAGTAGTTGCAGGATCCTGCCTGGAAGAAACAAAACAAACAAAAATTTTAGATAGTTATTTTTCAAAATTAAAATATAATCACATAAGTTTTTTCCCTTTTCACCTCCTTTATCCCCTTCCATGTCTTTCCCTCTTGCTCCCTTTCAAATTAATAGCCTCTTTTTCTTTAAGTGTTTTACACGCACACACAATGCATAAATACAACTTTCTGAGTCTGTGAGGGATTGCTTGTATATTCATGATTTCAAGGCCACCCACTAGGGAGCTCATCTATGGGAAGGACTATTTCTTCTGCTCTCAGCAACCTTTAGTTGCCTGTAGTTCTTTGTCTCAGGGTTGGGCCACATGAGTTTCCTCTCTTCCATGTTAACGTGTCTGTTGGTGATGTACTTGCTCAGGCACTCACACTGTTGAGGGGTCAAGTGTCCCTGTCATTTCTAGGAGACACAGTCTCACAGGACATTCCCTGGTCATTTGGCTGTGTGGCTCCTCTTCCTTGATGCTCCCGAGACCTAGGTATAGGTGTTGTGGACCTAACTGTGTTGTAGATGAATCCATTGTAGATGGTCAACTGTTCCCTGTTATGGTCAATTGTTCCCTGTTATGGTTTTCTGTAATGGTCTCTGTCTGTTGCAAACAAAATTTTCTTTGTGAGTGTGGTGATAAGCAGTCAGAGTGCAGTTAGTAATTCTGCTGGCTTAAAACTAACCAACCATTCTTGGAAAATGCTGACTGAGGTCTGGCACAGGAAATAACAGAAAACTGAAATAGCTTGTCATAACTTAACGTATTATTGTACTTATGCTGTGTCAAAAGGGCAAGGGGACTAACTCAAAGACGCTTTTATTTCTCACATTGGGAAAATTTTGCACATCAAAATAATAGTAATTGTCCTCTGTTAAAAGTACCAATACGGTGTTGGGAAAATAGATGCATATAAAGAAACCACCAAATATTTTTCCTGTCCTCTGCAAACAGATTTAATCTTAGGGAAGCCATAGGATCTACAAGGAAAAATTTAAAACATTAAATTCTAGCTAGTAGTTAAAGAAAGGTAAAGTTAAAAATAAGCATTTTGTGTGTGTGTGTTTCCTTTAAGAAAATAACTTGTCCAGTTGATATTTAGCAAAAGCTAAATAACCAGTAAGATGGTTTCAAAATATGCTGGTGTGAAATGTTTAATGGCTTAAGAAGGCTGTGAGGTTGGAACAAGCAGAGAGATAAGACCTTATGCTCTTCCTAACATCATAAATTCAGCTACCCAGCAGGCTATGCATTTTCATTGCCAGTTCTGAACCAGATTCTTTGAGGAAGCCCTCTAAATTAATTTCTGCTTTTGTAAGAGCAACTGGAATAGTTCTGTTAAATAGCAACCAGTTGCAAGATATCTAATACTGAATGTTGAAAAAGTCCTAGGGACTAATGAATTGGTGCCTTTAACAAATAACAGGAAGAATTTTAAAATAATTAAGACATAATATGACACAAATGAACAAAGGTGCCTTAGTTAAGGTTTTATTGTTGTGAACAGATACCATGACCAAGGCAACTCTTATGAGGACAGCATTTAATTGAGGCTGGCTTACAGGTTCAGAGGTTCAGTTCATTATCATCAAGATGAGAACATGACAGCATCCAGGCAAGGATAGTGCAGGAGGAGCTGAGATTTCTACATCTTCACCTGAAGACCGCTAGCCAGAATACTGGCTTCCAGGCAGCTAGGATGAGGGTCTTAAAGCCCATGCCCACAGTGAAACACCTACTACAACAGGGCCACACCTTCTAATAGTGCCACTCCCTGGACCAAGCATATACAAACCACCACAAAGGGGGAACTTGTTTAGATCTGACTCAAGGGTGTAACTATCAAAGTCAGCCCCATCTAAGACAATAAAATTTGAGAACTTCATACTTGACATTAAATATTTTTTTGTTCTTGTGTTCTGTGTTATGTGTATAGATATTCCAGTTACTTTAAGAAAATGAATTAATGACCTTTGATGATACCCTTTGAAGCATTTGTAAATGGAAGATATATTCTTAGAACTGGAAGCTAGATAGATGGCTCAGTGGTTAAGAGTGTTTTATGCATAATCATGAAGCTCAAGCTTCATATTATATTACCCAATAACAAGCCAGGTGTCTTACATATGCCTATAACCCTGTCTCTGTGGGAGAGAATGAGGAAAAGAACATCAGTCAGGGGTGGCTGACTGCCAACCTAAGGAAGGGATCATAAGGGCCAAGTTCAGGGTAGGATCTTGTCTTGAAAGATTAGGCTGAGAGTGAGTGATAGAAGAGGATATCTGTCGCCTTCTTTTGGTCTGTGTGAATGCAGATATACACTCGCACTCTTATACAGGAATAAATAAAACTTAAGCAAAAATATATTCCTGCAGTTCATAAAAGATGTAAACAAAATCAGTAGGTGGGAAGAAAATGGAGATAAGGAGGGGGCTCAGATATTACTGTGCACATGCGTATGTGCACACACACACACACACACACGCACACACCCTTAGTTTTGTATGTTTCAGACCTTCAGTTATAAAACATCAAAAGCAGGCTTTTTATGCCCCATATTTAAATGTTGAGTTTTTTTCCCTTCCCCACCCAAACTACCCCACCAAGCAAACAATATACTTTGAAAAATTTCCACTAATGCTTCATTTTCTGATAACATTTTAAAACCATTTTATTTATATTGCAATTGCCACTGTTTACTTCCAAGGCACGGCAAGCAATTTGAACCGATTCTCCTCACTAGAGAGGAAAATTACAAGGCTAAAGCAAGTTCTGTACGCAGTCTTCCCTGACCACACAAGCAGACCGCCGCTTCTCAACTGTGCAAAGTGATTTTTTTTTAAAAGACTCACTTATTTTTATTTTATGTATATTAGTGTTTTGCATGCATTTATGTATATGTGTCATGTATGTGCCTGGTGGTCAAGGATGCCAGAAGATGCTTCACAGGGGGTTATGAACCAACATGTGGGTGTTGGGAACCCACCTTGAGTCTTCTGCAAGAGCAGCAAGAGTTTTTTTTTTAAATTGGATATTTTATTTATTTACATTTCGAATGTTATTCCCTTTTCCGGTTTCCCCTCTGCAAACCCCCTATTCTATTGTTCTTACCCTGCTTCTATGAGGGTGCACCCCCACCTACCTACCTAGTCCTGCCTCACTTCCCTAGCATTCCCCTACACTGGGGCATAAAGCCTTCACAGGACCAAGGGTCTCCTCTTCCATTGATGCCAGATATGGCCCCTTCAGCTCCCTCAGTCCTTCCTCTAACTCCCCCATTGGGGTCCCTGTGCTAAGTCCAATGGTTAACTACAAGTCTCCACATCTGTATTGGTCAGGATCTGGCAGAGTCTCTCAGGAGACAGCTGTATCGGGCTCCTGTCAGCAAGCAATTCTTGGCATCAGCGATAGTGTCTGGGTTTGGTGTCTGCCTGTGGGATGGATCCCCAGGTTGGGTAGTCTCTGGATGGCCTTTCCTTCAGCCTCTACTCCACTGTTTGTCCTTGTATTTCCTTTAGACAGGAGCAATTCTGGGTTAAAATTTTGGAGATGGGTGGGTGGCCCCATCCCTCAACTGGGGGTGGGAGTGGAGTGGGGTGGGGAGCATGCCTAACCTCTGGACATGGTCTCTACAGGTTCTTCCTCCCCTTTGTGGGTATTTCAGCTAATGTCATCTCCATAGGTAACTGGGAGGCTCTTCTTTCCTGGCATCTGGGACATTCTGATTGCTATTCCCAGTTCCCCATCCCCCATTGCTACACACCTCTGTTCAGTTTCCTGACCCTCTCTGTACATCTCCCCTATCTCCTCCCATACCCGATTTTCCTCTCCTTTTCCCCTCCTCCTCTTTTTTTCCTCCCAAGTCACTCCCACTCTCTACTTCTCTTTATTATTTTGTCCCCCCTTCAATAGGATGTTCAGTAGGAGTGAAGAATTCACTTTTTGGTCTTCCTTCCTCTTGAGCTTCATGTGGTCAGTGAGTTGTATCATGGGTAGTCTACACTCTTTGCCTAATATCCATGTATCAGTAAGTATATACCATGTGTATTCTTTTTAAAAATTTTTTTATTTTTGGTTTTTCAAGACAGGCTTTCTCTGTGTAGTCCTGGCTGTCCTGGAACTCTGTAGACCAGGCAGTCCTCAAACTCAGAAATCCACTTGCCTCTGCCTCCTGAGTGCTGGGATTAAAGGCGTGCATCATCACTGCCTGGCACCATGTGTGTTCTTTTGTGACTGAATTACCTCACTTAGGATGATATTTTCTAGATCCATCCATTTGCCTGTGAATTTCATGAAGTCATTGTTTTTAATAGCTGAGTAGTAGTCCATTGTGTAAATGTACCACATTTTCTGTATCCATTCCTCTGTTGAGGGACATCTGGGTTGTTTCCAGCTTCTGGCTATTATAAATATGGCTGCTATAAACATAATGGAGCATGTATCCTTATTACACGTTGGAGCATCTTTTGGGTATAAGCCCAGGAGTGGTATAGCTGGGTCCTCAGGTAGTATTATGTCCAATTTTCTGCAGAACTGCCAGACTGATTTCCAGAGTGTTTGTACCAGCTTGCAATCCCACCAGCAATGGAAGAGTGTTCCTCTTTCTCCACATCCTTGCCAGCATCTGCTGTCACCTGAGTTTTTGATCTTAGTCATTGTGACTGGTGTGAGGTAGAATCTCAGGATCATTTTGATTTGCATTTCCCTGATGACTAAGGATGTTGAACATTTCTTTAGGTGCTGAACATTTCTTTAAGTGCTTCTTGGCCATTCAACTTTCCTTGGTTGAGAATTTTCTGTTTAGCTCTGTTCTCATTCTTATCTCCCTGTACAAAGCTCAAAAGTGGATCAAGGACCTCACATAAAACCAGATACACTGAGTCTGATAGAAGAGAAAGTGGGGAAAAGCCTCGAACACATGGGCATAAGGGAAAATTTCCTAAACAGAGTACCAATGACTTATGCTCTAAGATCAAGAATTGACAAATGGGACTTCATAAAATTGCAAAGCTTCTGTAAGGCAAAGGATACTGTCAGGGCAAAACAGCAACCAACAGATTAGGAAAAGATCTTTACCAATCCTACATCTGATAAAGGGCTAATATCCAATATATACAAAGAACTCAAGAAGTTAGACTCTGGAGAATCAAATAACCCTATTAAAAATGCAGCAAGATTTCTTGACAGCTTGATCATCTCTCCAGCCCTGAAAGTTGCTTGAAAAAAAAGGGGGATCTGCTGTGCTCGCAAAGCTTCAGTTTTTAAAGGATCATCTGACATCACTTAATAAAGTCTTGTGGAGCTTGGTGTTTCTATGTGCTCACACTCATTATAACACAATTGTGCGGAGCCAGTCTTAATCATCTCTATATGAGGAGGAAGGCAGGAAGAGTGGATGGGTTGAGTTGCCCATGACTCTGAGAACTGAGTTGCCTTCCTCTGCTGTTTCTGAGCCTTCCTCAAACAATTTTGTAGGATCTCTGTTAGACCCGAGGGAGAGAAAGCCATTTCCATAATTCTCTGAGTAAAGCAAGCTGATTTAGAAGGACACAAGGGACTTTGAGAAGATCAGACGACTGCCTCTCCCTCAATCGGAATTTCAGAGATCAGCCCATCGCTGGCTTTTGAGGTTCCTATTATGGCGAAGGGTTAGGGTTGATAGAAAAGAAACTGCTGAGATAATTAGCTATTAGCACCTGAATAGAAAAGTGGAGGAGAGTGTGTGTCTCAAGGCTGTCTGTGGGGGTAGTTAAGAGCAAGAACACATCACGTGGAAGGGGAGTCATTGACGGTGGTCAGGAGTTTAGCAAAAGGCAAAGGAGTGGACATACAGCATGGGATTACAAATTCAGCATAGGTTGAAAACAAGGTTTTCAGGATATATTAGGCTTGGTAAAGAGAAATTTATCCTTGTAAGGGACAGAGACTTAGTAACAATGTCTAACAATGGGGCTTCTTAACAACAATGCTGCTCTTGGTTTGGTTTCATTCACACCGCCTTCAACCCGCCTTCTGTTACTTCCGCTGATTCTTTGCCATGCCCCTCTCCTCAGCTCTGGGATTTTCCTGGTGGGAAGTCAAAGAAGAAAGAATAGCATCTTCAGTTTAAAAAGAAAAAAAAATGCTGTTACAAGATTTTATGCTTAGCCAGCCTTGGGCAAAACTCTGTGTTATAGTAGTTACTTAATTAGAGAATTGTACTTCCAATCAAAATTTACACCAGTCCCCAGGTGCCATTTGTTGTCCTGGGGCTGTTAGAAAGAAAGTGTCATTAGTCAGGGCAGGTTTCTGGTGGAGTGAGACCCTTTCTAACTACAAGGATCTCATCATGTGATTTAATTGCAAGAATGCAAGATATAGAGTAACTCAGGGTGTCTGGATCTCTAAGCTCACAAACAGGCCCATGTCTCTGAGAGCAGCATCCTGTAAAGATGGGCGTGGGGCACATGGCATCTCCAACATGGCCAGCTCACAAGGCTAAGATCTTCAAGGTTTTGCTATTATGACAAGGAGCAGCGACAAGAGTGAGGAGGAGACATCTGCACAGGAGTCGAGAAAGGGTTCAGGCCTGTTCAGAGAAACGCATCTGACAGTCCCTAGAAGAACCAGGGTTTGAGAGACTCCACAGTGGCTCAGCATTACAAAACAATCTAGCGTCATTTTACATTCTGAAGAATCCAAAAGTGTGAACGACAAGAAATTACAAGTCCATAATTTGAGTGTTGAATTATTCATGTCTCTTACACATACTTTCTTGAGATTTGTGTTTTAAACCATAAACTGTTCATTTTATTTTCTCTGGCCTTATTAAAGGTGTCAAACACTGAAGCAAAATGTTAGGATTTAAAATTTATTTTTTAATCATAAAATTATATAAACATGACATCTAAATAATTTAACTCTCAAAGGTGGATATTTATGATGAAGTTATTAGATAACTATTAGATTATATTTTTGATGAAGTTATTACAGTTGCATTGAGAATTTTGGGGTTCCCTGCTATTAGAGGCCAGAGAGTAGATGCTTCCAGGACGCTACGTCGTATGTGTAACATACATATATGCACACCCATTCAGTGTTTGGATTTTTCTTTTTTCTTTTCTTTTTTTTCTTTTTTCTTTTTGATTTTTATGAGACAGGGTTTCTCTGTGTAGCCCTGACTGTCCTGGAACTCTGTAGACCAGGCTGGCCTCGAACTCAGAATCCACCTACCTCTGCTTCCCGAGTGCTGGGATTAAAGGTGTGAGCCACCACGCCCGGCTGGATTTTTTCATTGGTTATTGCACATTTACTGGTTGTATGCTAGGCATTCATTTAGGAAATCAGAAAAAAAGTATTTTTTCCTTCTCTATATGTATATTCATTTTTCTAATAGTTTACTTCAGAGTTTGCATTCAATCATTATTAATAAATGTATTGGAAGTAGAGAAGAGTGCTGGAGAGACAGCTCATCAATTGAGAGCGCTTGCTGCTCTTGTAGAGGATCCTGTTTGGTCCTCACTACCCGTGCTAGGCAGTTCACAACAGTCTGTAACTCCAGCCCCAGGGATCTGATGCTCTTTCCTGGCCTCTTTGGGCATCTTCACAAATACAAATATGTCCCATGCCCACACGTGTGCGCGCGCGCGCGCGCACACACACACACACACACACACACACACACACGGGGGGGGGGGAGCCCTTTAAAATTAGCAAATGAAAAATTTTAGTTTTCTCTCTCTTTTTTCTTATATAGGATTTTTCTAAGCATCATAGTGTTTTACTCTAGAAAGTGGATGCATCTTGACTAGTGAGTGGTCTAGTCTCTCACCCACTCTTGAACCCTCTCAAATCGACTGTTATCCTTGACCACCATGATGGTTAAACTCTATTCTCATCTCCATAGGATTTAGAATCACCATGGAGACACACCTCTGGGTATAGCTATAGGGGTGTTTCCAGAGATTAATAAACACAACTGTCAAGAAACCCACAGTACAGAAGGGTTGTGTTAGTCTTTCAACATTTGTCACCAGATGCTTGTCTCAAACAAGTCTGGCTTTGAGAAATGGTTTTCAAGACTTGCTTAGATGTGACAGCTGTAAAAGTCCTGTGTGCACATGGCAGAGGCAATCTCAGCCCAGCTGCTTGTGTTTAGGGCTATCCAGAATGAAAACGCTGCCAGCGACAGATTCATTTCTCCCACTGCAATGGTTCTGACAAACACTTAGTGCCAAGTGCAAGAATGAGTGTCTTGCATTTTCCTGTCCTGCCTGTACTCAGCACCTAGATTCCTTCCAGCCTTCCTGTCTACCCAGGGTGGGAAATACAGCAATAAACTCTATAGCCATGGGAGCATCCACAGTCAAACCAGCAGTAAGTGTACATGGCCTGCATAAGGGATAGGGGTGGGGTTGGGGGTAGGGGTAGAAGTATAGTCTCCTATAATTGTTTTGCAAGACAGACCTACTGGAGGAGGAAAGTGATAGATATATACCTACCTGTGCTAGATAGCTTTATGCCAGTGAGACAAGAGCTAAAGTCATCTGAGAGGAGGGACCCTCAATTAAGGCAATGCTTTCATAAGATGGGGGCTGTAAGCAAGCCTGTAGGGCATTTTCTTAATTAGCAATTTATGAGGGAGGGTGAAGGCCATTGTGAGTGGGGCCATCTCTGAGCTGGTGGTGCTGGGTTCTAGAAGAAAACAGGCTGAGCAAGTCATGAGGAGCAAGCCAATAAGCAGCACCCCTCTCCGGCTTCCACGGTTCCTGCCTCCAGATTCCTGCCCTGTGTGAGTTCCTATCCTGACTTCTGTGATGAACAGTGATGTGGAAGTGTAAGCTGAATAAACCCTTTCCCCCTCCATCTTGCTTTTAGTTATGGTGTTTCATCATAGCAATAGTAACCCTAAGACACTACCGAATTCACTAACAGCACTAAACCTGCCCCAACACAGAATCTGCATTTCATACATACTGAGAGGTCCTTGGAGAATTCCCTGCGGTCACTCATTGCTTTAAAGAGTAATATAGACTTGCTTTCAATAAAAATTTAAATGTTATATAATTATTTTAGATTATATGTACATTACACACACACACACACACACACACATATGGTTACATATAAATAGGTATTGTAGTGGTTGGGATTGTCAATTCAACAAAATCTAGAACAACTTGGGAGACGGGCCTCTGAACATGCCTGTTGGGGGTTAATTGATGTGGGAAGACCCATCTTAATTGTGAACAGGACCACTCCCTAGTCTGGGGAATCCTAGACTACATGGATGGAGACAGTAAGTTGAACATGCATTCATTGCTCCCAACTTCCCGACTGTGAATGTCATGTGATCAACTCCTGCCATCTTGACTCTCTCACTATGATGAACTACATCCTTGAACTGTGAGACAGACTGAGTCCTTTCCCCCTTCAGTGGGTTTGTCAGAGTACTCTATCACAGCAACAAGAAAAATAAGAGAGACACCATGGGATGTCTTGCTGCATGTAATGTTCAGATCAGGATAAGCCTACCTGTCTCTTTAAACAATAATCACTTCTGTATGGCCAAATAGCGTATCAGCCTGAATGGACTCTCTACTATAGAATCTTATCAAGTGCCACAACATTTGACCCTTCCGTGGTGTCTCGGGGGCAGGACAGCTTCTCAGGGTCATTTAGGGTGTTTGCAGAGTATTGCTGCTTGCAGTTAGGTGGTAGTCTCCCCACCAGCTCTTGTTCTTAGCTAGCAATTTGGGGATCACTTACTGCTCTTAGACACCATCTACATTCCTGTCTGCCTGTGTCAATCCTTCCATTTTTAAGCCATTAGTATCATTTCAAATGTCTGGTATCTACCTGTGGTTTTGTCTGTTATCAGCCAGAGAGAGGTCTCCGTTGAGGCTCAGGTGATTATTAGATCAGTCTCTTTAGTTTTCCTTCTTAGGGTCAGTCATGCCAGATAATGACAGACTCCTGGGAGTAGGGGAGGCAAAGAGGTGGGTGAGGAAAGAGAAAGAAAGAAAAATATGTGAATAAATATGATTGAATCACAAATTTCAGTGATACTTGTTACTGGCATAATGGCTTTACCATCAGGGCCCAGTAGGTCTACGAGGGCCTGAGGTCCAGGTAAGGAGGCTGACTCATTGTTTGAACTTGGTTAACAGTGAGGCAGTGTCTCCTCTGCAGAAAGAGGGACGTGATTGGCTTTAATGTCCTCTGAGACATTGAGCCCAAATGTCTGTCGGTGTTGCTGTAATAGAATGTTACACTCAGTGTGGCTTATCACTCCCTAAAACACAGTCTTCGTTGTTCTGGATGCTGGACATCTGAGATGGAAGCACCTGGTTGGTTCTGGTGGGGGGGGGGTTGCTCCTCTGGGTTGTTGACAGCTATGTTCTGGTTCTCTCCTAACATGGTGTAAAGAGAGCTAGGAAGATGCCTCTTTATATGAGGGCACTAATCCCATTTATGAATGTCCTACTATGCTTGAAGGTCTCTAGCAGTCCCAAGTCTGGCAAACATAGCATATACCACGATCCCAATCTCTGACCAGCAGAGAATGGGAATAACGACACTCACACCAAGGTAGGTTCTCCAACAGATCTCCCGCGGCATTCTCCGCTTCCTTTATTCAGGCAGTTCAATATATATATCCAGACCCTCTTGCATCATCTCTCTCCACTCATTGCTCTCCAATCAGCATCCTCACACCCCTAGCACGAGTTGCACGCGCAGGCAGGACAACAGATCATTGGCTAACACTATGGTAAGGCTATATGACGTTTCAGATCATGCTGTAGGCGCGGATGACTCAGCTTGCCATTTTCAGAAGTTTTAGTAAACAGGATGGGGTTACAAGGCTTGGCACTAAGCCTGGGAGCCATCTTAGCTCAGTGTTTACGCCCGCTTCCCACAAGCATAGATACAGTTTTTGCCTTTATCCTTTTTGCCCTTGCTAAAACCATTAGATTACATTCCTAAAGCTAGCCACCAGGATCTATTCCCTTATTTGGACACCCTCTCCTCCTGAGGCTGACTCCCAAGGTTTAGCTATCAAAATATTAGAGGTCCAGCAATCAAAAGCCTCCTTTAGGCTCACCTAATTATTATGCCCAATCAAAATAAACCAACTCATCCTAATATGGGTTTCCCCCCTTTCCCTTTATAAACTGTCATTTGCCTATGGGCCACATCTCTCTCCCCTCTATCTAGAGGCAGTCCTTTGTCCTTCTGGGACAAATATACCTTCCTTTCTCTCTTGTCCTTTTCCCCTTCTTCCTCATCCTCTGTCTATTCTTGCCCTTTGTCCCTTTGGGGCAAATAAATCTCCATTGTGTTGAGAACTTGGACTTGGTGTACCCTGTACCACCTCTGGTCCTTAGTGCCGACCTACTTGGCTGTCAAAGCATCGTCATCTAAATATAGTTGGCATTGGATTGGGGTCCAACATGCAGACTGTGGAGGACAAACAATCAGTTCAATATCAGCCGTGGGTAGGGAGGGAATAAAGGGCAAGCATTCAGTTCCTTACATGAGTGTTGGCAGAAGGAAGATGAGGGAGGGGCAAACATTCTGTCTATCACCGGAAGTGAGCATGGGAGGAGCATGAGGCAAGGGCAGAGCTTAAAAGCTGCTATCAGTCAAATGTTGATAAAACACAGTCATAGTCCATTATTGAGAGTAGTCAAGGTGGGAGCTGAAACAAAAGAGTGCTGCCTTTTGGCTCGCTCCTACTTAGCGAGCCTCCTTATACAGCCCAGAACAAAGGCAAAGAGAATGGCACCACCCACAGTGGGCTGGGCCCTCCTACATCAACTAACAATCAAGACAGTTCCTCACAGACATGGCTACACACCAATCTGTTTTAGTCAATTCCTCAATGGAAGTTGTACTGGCTAGTTTTGTGTGTCAACTTCACATAAGCTGGAGTTATCACAGAGAAAGGAGCTTCAGTTGAGAAAATGCCTCCATGAGATCGAGCTGTAAGGCATTTTCTCAATTAGTGATCAAGGAGGGAGGGCCCTTGTGGGTGGTGCCATCCCTGGGCTGGTAGTCTTGGCTTCTATAAGAAAGCAAGCTGAACAAGCCAGTGGAATCAAGCCAGTAAGTAACATCCCTCCATGGCCTCTGCATCAGCTCCTGCTTCCTGACCTGCTTGAGTTCCAGTCCTGACTTCCTTTAGTGATGAACATAAATGTGGAAGTGTAAGCCGAATAAACCCTTTCCTCCCTAGCTTGCTTCTTGGTCATGATGCTTGTGCAGGAATAGAAACCGTGACCAAGACAGAAGTATTCTTCTCAGACTCTAAGTCACATCAAGGTGGCCAAGCTAACTCAGACAGGTGTCAACTGACGGAAGGAGATTTATTCATGGCTGATGGAGAGACAAGAATGGAATGTCTATAGTTGAAGTGAAGCTGGGTGCTCTGTGGAGTCTGGACACAGACTACTTTATGGTCCAGGTCCAGCTCTGCATCTTGCCTATAAAATGGGGGGCGGGGGGGCATCATATTACAGCAGTGACTGTTACGGGAGCCAAATGCATTAATATTGGCAACTAGTACCTTTCGTGTAATAAGCACCATTTAAGGGTAAAAAAGGTGTACAGGGACACATTTTGTTTCTTAATAAATTTGTGTGTATTATGTGTGTTCGTATGTATGTAGAGACCAGAGCCTCAGTTTTGTTTCACAGAAACCAATCACCTTGATTTTCTTTCCTTTGTTTTTCTTTCATGCAGTCTTTCTTCTCTTCTCTTCCCTCCCCTTCCTTGCCTTCCTCCCCCTCTCTCCTTTCTCTCTCCCTCTCTTTTCTCTCCTCTTATTTCTCTCTCCCTCTCTCTTCCTCTCCCTGCTCTCCCTCTCCCTCTTCCTCTCCATCTCCATCTTACACCCCCCCCTTCTCTCTCCAGAATCTCATTGAGACCTCCAACTTCCAAATCCTGGAGACTATCAACTGGTACCACCACGGCCTGGATTTGTTCATGGTTTCTGGGGATCAAACTCAGGTCCTCATGTGTGTGTGGCAGGCCTTTTGCCAACTGAGCCATCTTACCCTTCCAGCCCTGTAAATCACTATCACAGTCCCAGAAAGCAGGGGAATATCATGCAAAGAACAAAGAGTCACCTGACTCAGACCAGGGAGGCAGTCAGTGGGAGAAATAAATATAAATCTGTAGTTCAAAGATTTCCCGAGTCTTTCCTTAGATATCTGCTAGCTGTGTCGCGGAAACAAATCTTTCAGTGCCTCAAAATCTCTGTGTCACTGTCTGCAGCACAATTTAGGGAAGACGGTATGATGGAAACTGCTTGGCTACCTTTAATGGGCCTTATAAATGTTGGTCTCCCATATTTCCTTGAAAAAATTTGAAGCCGAGTTACATTGAGCTTCCGTTCTCAAACGGCACCACAGAATAGATTCTTGTATTGAAGGGAAGTTGGGCTTAGATACCCCCATAACTCTTTTTTTAGGTTTGAGTCTCTGTACTGGTTTGGAAGGAGCCTGCCTGTCAAGGTTTGTGATTGTATTAAAAGAGTTAAAGATAGGTTTTGTTGTTGTCGACAGAATGAATGGGAAGGAACTGTACTGTAAAGGGGATTGTTGGGGAAGGTTAACTCCTCATACGAGGGAGCCTCGTGGCTCTGGCTTTGCTTGATAGCTCATTGCACATGCGTCTTCCATCTGACTTTCAGCCAGTTCCACTTGAGGGTGCCCAATTTCATCCTTGGTACTAAAGCATAGGATCATTTGACTTTCTCGTTTTCTCGTAGAAAGCGTCTGATTGTTATGGTTAAAAACAACGTATGTATCTTCAGTTTAGAAATCTAATAAAAAAAAAAACTTGGCACGAGTGTGAGATGGTGTAATGCATCCTCTCAACAAATTCATCTTAGACACTTCCTGACAATCAGAAAACCTTCAGAGTGCTTCCCCCCCACTCCAGAATGACTTCTGACATTTGAAGGGATGTGTGTGCTGAGGATGTGAGAATGAGTGGAAATGGGCTTTAAAGCGGTGCTAACTTGTTTGTTTTAACACCCACTCTCTGATTTTGGGTTTTGAAAAGGGTTTAAGGAGCCACCTCCATTAAAATGCAGACTGATGGGCTGATTATGGTAATGAGAGCACTGCTTGCCTCTAGTTTGGAATCAGTGGGGGCAGGGGAGGGGAGAAACCGCTCCAAGGCAAAATTTCTGCAAAGGAGGGAAAAAAATCTGGATTTGAGAAGCTTCAAATCAAGTTATAGGAAGAGAAAGAGAAGGGGAGAAGAAGGGGGAGATGGGGCAGGGAGGAGAGGAAGGAGGGAGAGAGAGGTGAAGGGTGAGGAAGAGAGGGCGAGAGGGAGGGGAAGAGAGGAAGAGGGAAGAGAGAGGGGGAGAAATAAGGGAGGGCGAGGGAAAGTGAGAGAGGGGGAGGGGAGAGGGAGCAAGAACCGTCCCTAAATAAGTGCCAGGTGAAGGAAAGCAAGCCAGAAGATAGGGAAGGAGTGGTGGGAAATCCCGTCTTCTGGAAAGAATGTCCCCATCAAACTCATGAACTCTCAGCAGTCGTGGACACCTGCATAAGACCTGTGCTGGATCAAGCCAGCCAAATCCTAGCGTGGAGGACCAGAGGGGTGGGGGGTTATTCATGTAAGGGTTCATGATTCACCTAAGAATGATACCCTGAATTAAATAGTATGTGAAGGCAAAGAGTAGATTATTCTGCAGAAATCCAGCATGCTGAGGTCTCCCATTACCAGAATAGAGAGACAACCATGTAAGCCCGCAGGCTTGTTTTAAAGCACATTGGAATTCCGGGGTAGGTGAGCTTTGACTTATTCTATCTCCAGGCATTCAGGAACCATTATGGGG
The DNA here is from genome assembly GCA_902729485.2 of Mus minutoides. Taxonomy (NCBI): domain Eukaryota; kingdom Metazoa; phylum Chordata; class Mammalia; order Rodentia; family Muridae; genus Mus; species Mus minutoides. The sequence goes on from CACVCL010030483.1 coordinate 45,387, forward strand.
CATGAAGCCTGGAGCATGTTTTGTTGTTGTTGTTGTTGTTTTTTGTTTTTTTCTTTTTCTATTAGTAATTAATTGACTTGCTTAGGATTGCCTGGACTTGCCCAGTTCTTAGGCCTGGTTTCCTTAACTGCCAATATGAAGTCTGTCACAGAATCAACCTAGCCTTCTCATTCACGAGGACCTACCATTAAGTGATGTAGCTGCCGGGGGGGGGGGGGGGGGAGAAAGAATCATTCTTCTTTGCAGGGGTGGTCACCCTTGCCACAATGATTGGCCCCAGATCAAAAAAAGCACATCTAAGTAGGACAGTCAGACTTAGCGGCTATTTAAAAAAGAGAGATAGAGCATAAATTTGGAGGGAGACCTGTTACAGGAGATTCATGGGGAGTTTGCAGAGGGTTGAGGGGAGTAGAGGGTAGATGCAATTATTTTTTCATTGTATAAGTGTATAAAATTCTCTAAGAATAAATTATAAAATCAAGCAAGAAACAAAAGTGCCCTGTAGCTATTGGAGGTGGGGAAGCCCTGGGTTTCTACCCACACCCAAGGCAGAGAGAGTGCTGGGCAAATGGCCGAGGTATCAGCAGAACTGTGTGGAGGAGGCTTTCCAAGACCATGGACTCTCAGAACAGATAGCAACTCAATACGGTTAGTTATGATATTATAAGAACCACGGATATGTTCAAATTCATCCAAGCACATCTGCCAAGTGCTTAGTGGGTCGGGTTGAGAGTTAGAAAAGACTGTAAAGGTTTTTGATAACTATCTTGGTCTTCAAAGAACTTACTTTGCCTAGAAGGTGATTGGAGATAGAATTGGCAGCTATGACATGCAAATAAATGGCTTTGTGAATCCTTCATCTTTATAATCAGATGGTTAGAGTATATTTAATATTCTTAGGCTAAAGTATGTGTCAATAGATGGAGCTATAAGAATATTTTCTTGGAATATATATATATGTATGTATATATACACATATATATATATTTATATATTTATATATATATATATACACATATATATATATATATTCATTCCAATATGATTTATATATTGCAGAGGGGGAAAACATGATCTGAGAAGCTTCAAATCAAGTTATGTAAAGAGAAAGAGAGAGGGGTGGAGAGGAAGAAGGAGAGAGGAAAAGGAGAGAGAGAAGGAAGGGGAGAGAGAGGGGGATTCCAATATTTTCATATATATTGGAATATATATATATATATATATATATATATATATATATATATATATACATACATGTATATTCTTTTTAAAAATGAAAACAGTAATTAATGTTTGTAAATTAGTTGAAACTTGTGTAAATCTATGTGCTTTGATGGAAGTTAATTGGCCCCTGTATCAGTGAGCATAAAGTGGAGGCTTATTTGTTCATTTAAAGGCAACACTTGGAGTCTGGCAAGCATCTTCAGGTGATTCATAAGGGATGAGAGAGCCTTGCTCCAATGTGTCCTCAAGGCCAACTCAGTCCATTACCTGTTTCTCTCCCCATCAGTCTCATCTCTACTAACTCATCACAATATGAGGGAGAAACACAAGCAAATGATAAAGCATGAGCTTTAAGAACCTACCCATGCCTCTAGGGCATTAGAGAGTTTTACATGAAAAGTGTATAGCATACTAAAACAATAATTAGACATCCACTAAAAAAATTTCAAGCTTGCGTGAGTTTTGAAATGAAAGAGATGGATCCCCAAGGATGATCCATATGCAACTGCTTTTAAACTTGTTTTTTTTTTTCCTGACTCATAAACAATTATTTTCCAGCTATGAGAGAGAGAGAGGCCAGATTACATGCTAGGAGCTTTGGGCTTAAAGATGAGTAAACAAGATGCAAATTCTTTTTTTTTTTTTTTTTTGTTAATGTCAAATCTGTTTAGTTTTCATCCTTATAATAAAGTAAGTTAGTGTGATTGCTTTAAGATAAAGGATTTGATTTGGCTCTTAATTTTTTATTTTTTATTTATTCATTTATTTATTTATTTATTTATTAATTATTTTTTCAACTTTTATTAGATATTTTCTTCATTTACATTTCAAGTGTTATCCAGAAAGTTCCCTATACCCTCCCCCCTTCCGGCCCTGCTCCCCTACCCAACCGCTCCCACATCTTGGCCCTGGTGTTCCCCTGTACTGGGGCATATAAAGTCTGCATGACCAAGGGGCCTCTCTTCCCACTGATGGCCAACTAGGCCATCCTCTTCTATATATGCAGCTAGAGACATGAGCTCAGGGGGTACTAGTTAGTTCATGGTTATTCTTCCACCTAGAAGGTTGAAGACCCCTTCAGCTCCTTGGGTACTTTCTCTAGCTCCTTCTTCCTTGGGAACCCAGTGTTCCATCTAATAGCTGACTGTGAGCTTCCACCTCCATGTTTGCCAGGCATTGGTATAGTCTCCCACGAGACAGCTATATCCTGGCTCTTTCAGCACCATCTTGCTGGCATATACTATAGTGTCTATGTTTGGTGGCTGATTGTGGGATGGATCCCTGGCATCCGCAGTCGTTGGGTCCATCCTTTGTATTCAGCTTCACACATGATCTCTTTAACTCTTTCAATGTGTGCTTTGTTCTTAATTCTAGGAAGGGGTGACGTTTCCACATTTTGATCTTCCTTCTTCTTGAGTATCATGTGTTTAGTAAATTGTATCTTGAGTAGTCTAGGTTTCTGGGCTAATATCCACATATCAGTGAGTAGATGTTATGTGAGTTTTTTTGTGAATGGGTTACTTCACTCAGGATGATGGCCTCCAGATCCATCCATTTGCCTAGGAATTTCATATATTTATTGTTTTTAATAGCTGAGTAGTACTCCATTGTGTAAATATACCAAATTTTTTGTATCCATTCCTCTGTTGAGGGACATCTGGGTTCTTTCCAGTTTCTGGCTATTATGA
>CACVCL010030484.1:0-48297 GCA_902729485.2 Mus minutoides
AAACAAACAAACAAACAAACAAAACCATTAAAAAGTCTTATGAGCAGCCAGGCAGTGGTGGCACATGCCTTTAATCCCAGCATTTGGGAGGCAGAGGCAGGTGGATCTCTGAGTTCGAGGCCAGCCTGGTTTACAGAGTGAGTTCTAGGACAGCCTAGGGCAACACAAAGAAAACCTGTCTTAAAAAAACCCAAAAACCAAAACAAAACAAAAAAATCTTTTGAGCATCCTATGAATATGAATGGGATATATTCTTGCCCTACATTTATTTCTTACTCTTTGTCTCAATAAAAGCCTATAAAGTCCAGGGTGGGCTCCTCTCTCTCTCTCTCTCTCTCTCTCTCTCTCTCTCTCTCTCTCTCTCTCTCTCTCCCTCTCCCTCTCCCTCTCCCTCCCTCCCTCTCATCTATCTATCTATCTATCTATCTATCTATCTATCTATCTATCATCTATCTATCCATCTATCATCTATCTATCCATCTATCTATCTCTCTATCGATAGCACAGACTGGCTACATCCCTGCTTCAGCCCCAATGCTGAGAATGCAGATGTGAGCTGCTGTCCTCAGCTTGGCCTCCAGTTTTTGATCCTCCTGCCTCAGTCTCCAGGGAAGTTGTCCCACAAGTGTGTGCCACCATGCCTGGCCACATCCTTTCTCCCCTAATACAAGTCTCTTGTTCTTTTGAGGCAGGTAGGAGCTAATGGGCCCATGCTGTTAGGCTTCTTAAAGGCACCTTATCTAGCTGAGAGGCTCTAGGAGGTTCCACTTATATTTTCCTGGTGGCTTCCAAGGATTCTTCCTGTCACACACTTGGTTTTAACCCTATGTCGGAGACTCTTCTGCCAGTTTGGAAGATTGGGAATGAAAAACAGTTTAGCCGGGCGTGGTGGCGCATGCCTTTAATCCCAGCACTTGGGAGGCAAGAGGCAGGCGGATTTCTGAGTTCGAGGCCAGCCTGGTATACAAAGTGAGTTCCAGGACAGCCAGGGCTATACAGAGAAACCCTGTCTTGAAAAACCAAAAAAAAAAAAAAAAAAAAAAAACCAGTTTAAATTTAGAATCCAATAGGTCCCTCAGTACTCAGAATTTTTGGAATTCTGCTTACCAACTGCTGCTTATTTAGTCTAGTCTTTCTATATTTCATCATATGCACTTAAAATCCCGACTGTGTTTTCTTCAAAAAAAAAAAAAAAAAAAGTGTTACCTTGTTCGGACTTTCTCTTTAAAAATCTCCTCATACACTGAGTGGCTCAAACAATGAAAACATTCCACCCAAACTCTGATGTGTAAAAGTCCAAAATCAAAGTGCAGTTGGTGTTCGTCAAGGGCTCTTGCTTATTGGCAAACGGCTTTCTTCTCACTGTGTCCTGATGTTTCTTTCACATATGTGTGTGCATAGAAGGACAGACAGACAGACAGACAGACAGACAGACTGTTGGCTTCTCTCTTCTCAAAGGGACATCAATCCTATCAGAAAAACATCCCACCCTGATTACTCCTTTCACAGTACCTTTGCAGAAGCCGTCGTCTCTGGATACACACAAACTGGAGGTTATTGCTTCAACAAATGGGTTCTGAGAGGATACAGTTTCGTCTTTAACAGTTAGGCACAGTTTTCATTAGTGTTTCCACTCTCTGCTGTGATAGAGAAGCCAGCCCCCAAGCCCACTGTCTCAATGCAGCAAGCATTCATCATTTCCCAGTGATCTATGGGCTGGCCATGTGGTTCTTACACTGTGCGTTGTATTGCTCTCAGGAGTTATCATTCCTGTTTCTGTGGCAAAACACACGGTAACACCCCTTAAAGAAAAAAAATGGCTTATTTTCAGCTCATAGTTTGAGGGTTCAGTTCCTCACGGTGGGAAAGCCAGGAGAATCCCAGCTTCAGGCAGCTGGTCACAGTGCATCCATCATTAGGAACCAGAGATGACTGCCCCTGCACTTTAGCCTTTTTATTTAGTCTTGGGCTAGAGACATCACATTCAAGATAGGTTCCCCCACCTCAGTCAAACCTTTCTGCAAACACCCACATAGACTCACCCGGAGGTTGACCATGAAGATTAGCCATCACGGCTGTGTTACTAGGATGGATGGGAGGTTCCAATGAGAGGTGGGTGCTGCATGGGCCATCTTTTTGTTTGTTTTGTTTTGTTTTTTGTTTTTTTGAGACAGGGTTTCTCTGTGTAGCCCTAGCTGTCCTGGAACTCACTCTGTAGACCACGTTGGCCTCAAACTCAGAAATTCACCTGCCTCTGCCTCCCAAGTGCTAGGATTAAAGGTGTGTGCCACCATTGCCCGGCCCACCTTCTTTTTTTGTGTGTACCTCTCTGCACGACCGTTGTCCCCAAAGCATGGGGCCTGGGTTCCGAGAAGCATTTGGAAGGAAAAATCCACAGTAAGCAAGACTCTTTCAAGCCTTTGCATGCGTCCTGTCTGCCTGGAGAGCGAGTTTAATTGAGTGCTGAGTCACACATCCAATGGGGGCTTAGGTCACATCATTTCGAAGTACAGCACCCTGACAGTTGAGAAGACAGCAAAAGTAGAAAGGTCTCTTTCAGCATCTCTGCTGCTCTCCTACTAAGCAAGCCCTAAACCCTGGCTGCCCAAAGGAACGAAGGCAGAGACACCAAGAAACTGAACATTCAGGTCTTACTAAATCACCTCCAGATGCTACCATAGATCATACCGTAGTCCTTCAACTCCACAATGTCTTTAAAAATGGGCCCATTTTCCAGTTTCTTTGGGATTTTATTTTTGTTGTTGCTTCTGCTACTGTTGTTTTTGTTTTTGAGTCGAGGTCTCTCTGTGTAACAGCCCTGGCTATCCCCACACTCTCTTTATAAACCAGAATGGCTTCTGCAGGTGAGTGCTGAGATTAAAGGCATGTGCCACCACAGCCAGAGGGGACTTCATTTCTAATGGCTCCATTGTCACAGAAGTAATGTGAATATATTACAGTATTAAGTAGACTTGTACATGACTTAGACCATTTTGTGCTGTTAGCAGCTACCATAGATAGAATGATTTACATTGAATAGAAGACAGGTTTCCATGGTATGGAGGTTGGGTACCATAAGGCATGTACCACGTGCAGTGTCACAATATGGCAGAAAGCAACAGAAGGCACAGGAGAGAGTAAAGGAACTGAATTCCCCCCCCCCCCCGTCATAAACTCACCTCCTCGGTAATGACATCACTTAATTATGAGGGCAAAGCCTTCAGGCCTATTCTCCTCATAAAGGTGTGTCGTCTCTGCTTTTGGTTCTGTATATTGAACTCGGGCCTCTTGTGTGCACCAAACTCCTGAACCATTTCCCCAGACTGGTCTCTTAATACTGTTTCAATGGCTATTAAGTTTCAATGTGAATTTGGGAGGAGAGGAGCATCAAAGCATGCTAGAGTGCAGTCCTTTGGTCACAGGACTCTTAGGCAGGATCCTTGGTGTTAGGGAAGAAATCTTCTGTCCCAACAGGGGTATTCAAGTAGGAATTAACACGTTGTCTTCCTAGTCATCCCAAGCAAAGGCTCTGTTGACTTTCACTCACCTAAGACACTGGGTGTTCATTTTCTAGACTACATCTTCCTTAGTGCTTGACTCACCTCCCCCAAGTCTCCTTCTGTCCTTTAAGCCAGTGCTTCATGTGCTGAATTTCAGCGTAGTAGCCGCCCTGTACGACAGCGGTTCTCAACCTGTGGGTCGTGACCCGTCTGGCAAACCTCTATCTCCAAAACCATTTACATTACGATCCATAACAGTAGCAAAATTTCAATTATGAAGTAGAACCTCCAAAACGACTTACATTACAATCCATAACAATAGCCAAGGTACTAGTATTATGAAGTAGCAATAAAAATAATGTTATGGTTGGAGGGATCACCAAGACATGAGGAAGTGTATTAAAGGGTCGCGGCAGAAGGAAGGTTAAGAACCTCTTCTCTATGAGTCAGTTGCCAATTTCGATTTCAGCCAGTCTTTGGTGTAGTGCGTAATACCATGGAAGTTAGTTGCTGAAATCAACAACAGCTTTTACCATTTTCTACAGTTCTATGTTCAGTCCAAACAGCCCTCTGCCTTTCAGTCGGGTTCATTGACGTATACACACTCAGCTGATGAATCAATTGGCTGGTGCTGAACTCACCTGGCTCACAGACTGGGCCAGGCTTCTCTTTTTCATGTGGCCTTTTATCTGGGACTTCAGCATAGTACGGCATTCTCAAGGCAGGCAGCAGCATGCCAAGATATTGGAGACAGAAATGATGTCACTTCAAGCTCTGGGAGTAGCAAAACTCACTTCTGTCACATCCTGTTAAATAAAGCAAATAGCAAAGCCAGCCCAGAGCCCAGAGCCCAGGATCTTCCTCTTAGTTTTCATTTCTTTGAGAAAAGGCTCTCAGGGTAGAGCTCAGTCTGCCCTTGAATTCACAGTCTTCCTGCCTTGGCCTCCAGAGTGCTGGGCATATAGGATTTGACACCCGCCTGTCTAGACTCCTTAATAGAGTCGCAGAGAAACTGTAGCCATACCAAACCCACTTCATAAAGTTACACTAGATAGAAGGTTCAATATCACAAAGATTTTGACTCCTTCCAATAAATCTAGAAAGCCAAAGTCAACCAAAATCTCAATGGAGTGGTTTAGGCCATGGAAAAGATGTTTCATAGACTCCATACAGAACTGCAAAGGACTGAGACTCATCAGCACCATCTTGAGGAAGGACAGCTGCAAACACCAGTCCTTACAGGTTCCAAGTGATTATTTTTAGATAAAACTATAATAAGCAATAATTAACTAAGGGATAGATAATCAAGGTTTTCCTTTTTTCTAAATAAAATATCTAAATCATGATTTATATATTTTAGGAATGTTACAGAGGGTGGAGAACACTCATATGCATCTCATGAACTTTTCCCTTTAGTCTGGCACAATTGCCATGATTAATGAAATAATAATAAATGTTATTGTTACTTTTGCTATGCTTGCACATGCTTGCACATGCTTGCACAAGCTAGGCATGTGCTCCTCCACTGAGCTATAGCTCCAACCCAGAATAAAAGGGAAGGAGAAGCCCCTGATAAGAATGGAGAGTCCAGTCTGAGGGCTCATGCCTGAATACTTCCTCTTGGAAGGCTGAGGCAGAAGGATTGCCACACGTTTAATGCTGGCCTAGACTACAGAGTGAGGCTGTCTCGTAGAAAAAGCAAAACCAAACAAAAGTGCACGAAAATGTAGGAAAATAATGGCAGTAAAAATGTCAGGATACTGGAAAGGAGATGGAAAAGTGAGAAATGAGTTAGACCCAAGAAAACAAATTCCTGGGGCTGGAGAGATGGTTCAGCGGTTAGAGCATTGACTGCTCTTCCAGAGATCATGAATTCAAATCCCAGCAACCACATGGTGGCTCACAACCACCCCTAATGAGATTGGATGCCTTCTTCTGGTGCGTCTGAAGACAGCAACAGTATGTACTTAGATATAATAGTAAAATAAATCTTTAAGTGGGAGCAGAACTGATCATAGTCAACAGAGCTCCTAAATTCAAATTCCCAGCAACCACATGAAGGCTCACAACTACCAGTACAACACAGCCACAGTGTACTCATATACATAAAATAAATCAAGAAAGAAACAAACAAAGCAAATACCCAATTGGCAGGGAACAAAGGAGAGAGGTAGCCAGCCCACCTTATACCACAAAACTCCAAAGATTTGGAAGTTGGGCTGAAAAGACAGAAACGTGCTTAACTAATTTGAATAACTAATAACTTGGTGTGGCTGCTCATGCCTATACCCGAGCCCTTGAGAAGCTGGGGTATCTGGAGTTCCAGGGCATCTTTGCTTACATAAGAGATCACGATGAAGAAAGAGAAAAGGAGAAAGGAAGGGAAGAAAAGAAAGATGGAAGAAAGGAAAACGAAAGGAGAAAGAAAAATGGAAGAGGAATATCTGTGAGAAACATTTCAGCGTCAGCGTCTGAGGTGGCCACCATGAACTCGCCCTTGCGGGCGGGCGTTCTGTGGATTTTATGGAAACGGTGTGGGAGGAGGGATGCTGGCTCTTCTCTTCCTTTGAAGATAGTGAACAAAGCTAAGGTGGAATGGACCAACAGGCTGCTCCCGTAAGAGGTGAGGGCTGCCGCGAGCCCTCGCACTCTTGTTTCTCTTAGTTCAGCATTTGTATAAATACTGTGGCTACTTATAGGCACCACGTGGGCCGTTGGCTTGGGTGAGTAATAAAAGCTGTCCCGTACCCCCAGAGAGTCCTCTCAGTTCTTTCTTTGCTGTCTCAAAATAGAACCCCACCCCCACCCCCACCCCCAGGCTTTCAAGGCCATGCGTGCGTTTGCATAAGGGCTGTTACAGCATCGCCTCTGCTCTACAACCACTGAAGACGACAAAAGTGACCACCTCCTGGAAACAAAGGAGTTAAGCGATCTGGGCACAGCAGCATAGAGCAACTTAGCTTTCTAATTCCCCTGGATTCTAGAACACTAGAAGCCAGGGCTGCACCTCCTGGAACAAAGCAGAATTCTTCTTTAGAAATTTAGATCAGTTCAAAGGAAAGGATGAAAATTTTAAGTGGGTATTCTTTTCATTGTATATACATTATACTTCAGAAGGTAAATGTTTCATTTTGTTTTACATTTATTTGTGTAAGTGTGTGTGTGTGTGTGTGTGTGTGTGTGTGTGCACGCGCGCGCGCACCAAGGGAGGTCAGAGAACTACTTGAAGAAATTGATTATTTGATCCCAGAGATCAAACCTGGGTCTACAGGCTTAGACAGCTTTACCCGATGACCCAAACCAAACTAGGTTTGTGCCTGTTTGTTTATTTTTAACAAAGAAACCCACAGAAAGATAACATGATGGAGAGAAGAAAAAAAATCAAGAAAAAAAATGAACCATTACTATTTTCAGAGAAGTAGGGGAGAATATTGTATCTACAAAACAAAACAAGATGGTCGTTTTAGAATGAATGTTTAATAGCTGGAGAGATGACTCCAATAGTTAAGAGTACTTGCTACTTTTCCAGAAATCCTGAGTTCAGTTCATAGCACCCACGTGGGGTAGCTCACAACTGTTGGTAACTCCAGGGGATCTGGCATCCTCTTCTTATCTTGTCAGGCACTTTCACAATGGGAATTAACTTATCCGCAATGTGATGGTTTATATATGCTTGCCTCGGGGAGTGGCACTATCAGGAAAGGTGGACTTGTTGGATTAGGTGTGTCACTGTGGGTGTGGACTTTAATACCCTTGTCCTAGCTGCCTGGAAGCCAGTATTCTGCTAGCAGCCTTCAGATGAAGATGTAGAACTTTCAGATCCTCCTGCACCATGCCTGCCTGGATGTTGCCATGTTCCTGACTTGGTGATAATGGACGGAAGCTCTGAACCTGTAAGCCAGCCACAATTGTATGTTGTCCTTATAAGAGTTGCCTTGGTCATGGTGTCTGTTCACAGCAGTAAAACCCTAAGACAGACAACCAAATAATAACAATCAAAACCAAACCAAAAATCCAATTAACTTCAGATTTCTCAAGTGGAAGGTAGAAAATAAAGGAGAGGTACTGGGCTGGAAAGATGGCTCAGCAGTTAAGAGCATTGACTGCTCTTTCAAAGGTCCTGAGTTCAAATCCCAGCCACCACATGGTGGCTCACCACCATCTATAATGAGATCTGATGCCCTCTTCTGGTGCGTCTGAAGACAGCTGCAGTGTACTTATATATAATAAATAAATAGATAGATAAATAAATAAATAAATAAATAAATAAATAAATAAATAAAGTCTTTGAGCAGAGGCTGGATGGAGAAGGGGAAAAAAGCGCCATACCTATACATTTCCATGAGAAGATGAGTAAAAACAAAACTAATATACAAAAGAGAGATACATAATTTCTAGATAGTATAAAGCAGTGAAAGCAGCTTTTTAAAATTTTTTTAAAGATTTATTTATTATTATATATAAGTACACTGTAGCTGACTTCAGACGCACCAGAAGAGGGTGTCAGATCTCATCATGGGTGGTTGTGAGCCACCATGTGGTTGCTGGGATTTGAACTCAGGACCTTTGGAAGAACAGTCTGTGCACTTACCCACTGAGCCATCTCTCCAGCTTGAAAGCAGCTTTTTTAAAAAATGAAGAAAAGAGAAAGACAGACAGAAAAAAAAAGAAGAAAATGTTATCTTGATAAATGAGAGGGGCTGGAAGGTACAAAAGGGGGGCTGTTTGCAAATCATATGAGTATCACTGTTTGCTCTTTCACGATGTTCAAGTATACCACTTTAATTAAAATTATTGTTGTTGTTCTTGCAGTTCTGGGGATAGAACCTAGGGCCTTGCGGAATACTGGGCAGATGCTCTACCAACAGTTAGCCCACTAATTATTATAATTATGTTAGTGAATGCAAAGAAAAAAATGTACAGTTGGAATTGTATAAGATCAAGAAACAGGAACCTTCCAAGTAGACGTTTCCATACACTTTAATATAAATAAAAATTTATTTAATCATGAATTAATACCAAAAAAGCAGAGAAGATTTGGAAAAGTCAGCTTTCACTTTGTGATATACTTTGTAAAATTAGAGTTTTAAAACTGTGATAATTAATTCATGAAAGCTCGATGATTTCATTCCCACTTTCTGAAGTGTATTAATATTTAAAGCCTGAGTCTGTGTTTGAAGCATAAAGAATTTTATCAAATTAAACAGTGGCAAATCACTCTCTTTTGAAGGGAAAAAAATACAAGTTGCCTTCAAATCCCTTCCTTATCTTTTAAAAAGTAAAAACATATTGCTTTTGGAGCTCATCCTAGTTTTTATTCCAAGGGTTTGCAGACAGAAATTCAAAAAAGAAAAAAAAAGAAAAAAGTAATCTTTTCTTTTCTTTCTTTCTTTCTTTCTTTCTTTCTTTCTTTCTTTCTTTCTTTCTTTCTTTCTTTCTTTCTTTCTTTGGGTTAAACATACATATGCATGCATATTTGGGTATTAAGAAATCAGCAATAGTTATTTTCACATCCGAGGTATGAGACCAATGCTAAGAGAGCCCGGCCCTTCTGCAGGAATGACAAGAACTTGCGTTCTGTCCTCCAAAGCTTTGAGAGTTGAACCTGTGGGTCTAGACAGGCATGCAAACGTGTTTATGTGCTTGTACACTGGAGTCACACAAAACAGGAAGAAGCCCCAAAGGCCAGGTGGTTGGAGCTTAAATCCTGCTTTGCACCGCAGGAAAAAATGGAGGCGTTTCTCGGAGGAAATGGTACCAGCGAAGACAGGGGTCTGGGACTTCCGGAGAAATCCCGGTGCAATCATGACGAAGCGAGGCACACGCATCTATCTCGCAGACAGGCGGCCACACGGTTTCTGTCTGCAAACCCTTGGAATAAAAAACTAGGATGAGCTCCAAAAGCAATGTGTTTTTACCTTTTAAAAGATAAGGAAGGGATTTGCAGGCAATTTGTAATTTTTTTTCCTTCAAAAGAGAGTGATTTCCCACTCTCTAAGGCAGGCACCGCGGTCTCCCCCTCGGTAAGCAGGGGACACACACCTGTAACCCCAGAAATCTGCTCCAAATTCAAGACGAGCTTGACGATAGCGCAAATCTGAGACCGGCTTGGACCACATAAGACCTCATCTCAAACACAACAGCAATAGCAACAAAACACAACACAACATAAAAAACAAGAATATACATACAATAGAATGTAAGTCCCCTTTCCTGTGAGACTTTTCTTCAGCTAATGACAGGACAGGGAGGAAGCTCATGGTAGAGCATCCCTTCTGGAAGGAAGTCGCTTAGTCCATCAGCATATCTGGTATCAGTCTGAACCCTTAATCCTTCTTCCTTTCCCTCTTTCCATAAGTGTTTCCATTGTTTCCATTATTGGCTGACTTGCAAATACATAAAAGGAGAATGCACACCTTTACAGGAAATTAAATTTTCTTTTTTTCGGTTTCTTGGGGGCAGGGACTCCTGTGTCCCAGGCTAGCCTTGAACTCGATATGTAGCTGAACATGGATGGCCTTGACCTCCTTCCTAATCTTCCTGTGTCCCCCTCCCAAGTGTTGGGATCTCAGTCATGCACCGCCACAATCGCTGGGATATTATAATCTTGTATCACTTTACACAAGTAAAGTGTAAAAAAAAAAAAAAAAAAAACAATACAAGAAGGGAGAAGATGAAAGGATGGGAGTTTTTAGGGTATCTGGAGACTCAGGATATACTATAGTCATGTGATAGGTGACCGATAGAGCCTGATAGGTTTCTTTGGCCTTTAAGGAAACCTCGTGAGGGAGAGACAAGGCCAGTCTATGCTGATCATGCACTAGAGTTCTGAACAAAACATTTATCAAATCATCCACCTCTATATGCAGAACTAAAGAGTCTCATAAATGGCAGAGGCAGCAAAGGCGTAGACACCGTATGAAGGCAGATGCTAAGCCTTACCTTGTTCAGGTAACCCTTCAGAATCTGCAGGCCCAAGTGAAGTCAGGGTTCTCAGTAACAACAGTCCTCAAGTCCCTGGAAACCAACCTAGGTACCTGCTGGCTTCACCCACACGCCAGAGACATCACCCATAATAAAGTGAGTGGGAAACTAGCCATGGGCTGCCCCGCTGAGCTCCAGACTTAGGGACATTTAAGTCACTGAAAGGCAGAGAAGCTAGAAGGTTAACTTAGGTTTGCCCTCAGTAACATGAAGATCGAGAAAATTTTGTTTCTCAAAGAAATTTCCCTTGTAAAGTATCTTCTCTGTACCTGGAAGAAAGGAGTGGGGGGCAGTGGGGTTGGGTGTGTGTGTGTGTGTGTGTGTGTGTGCATGAGGGAGGGCTCATCCCCCATGCAAGGCCTGGGCTTGACCCCCTCACAGTGAAGAAAAGAAGGACCTAAATTCACATAATGTACATCTGCTCTAGGGCGCTTTTCCAGGCTGTGCCTTCTTAACTGGGTCATCCTTTATTCTAGTCTTTGTTTTAAAATCTGATAGTATTTAGGCCTGATGGTTAAATGCTTTTTCTAAAAAAAAAAAAAAAAAAAAAAAAAAAAAATCTACTCTAGAGACTTGTTTTCTTCCACATATATGGGAGGTATGAGGGATTTATGTTAATAAACATGCCTGCTTCTCTCCTGTTCATCTTTTTTTTTATTATAGGGAGTTCCAGTTTAGAACTATGAAAAATAGAAAAAAGAGGTTTTTACCACTGCTATAGCTGCTTTCTCCTTTGACGTGGAGGGCTTGTCAGGAGACAGGAGAGGGCCTCAGAGGTCCCTGTACCTCTCACCCTGAGGAAGCAGTTAGCACCGTGCACCCAAAGTATGCACAGGGGACACTGAAAAATGCAGGGTCCTTTATGTCCTCAGGTGTTTGACTTCTGGCCCACTGCTGCACTGACCACAAGATCCCTCCAAATAACTCCCACATGAGGAGAGAGGCACAGAAAGCTTGTGGGCTGTTGCATTAAAACTGGATACACCTGGATTGAGGGTACAGCAGGCTCTGAAGAACAAGAAAGGGCTCGGTTTGTGTGTGTGTGTGTGTGTGTGTGTGTGTGTGTGTGTGTGTGTGTGTCTAGCACCAAGAATGCATTGCAAGCCCACTTCAATGAACAAGTACTCCCTGAATAGTGAGTGCTACGTTTGAAAGTCCCGGAAAAGGGATTTCACTTCACATTCCACATTACCCAGGTTAGTGTGAAAAGAAGCCCAACCGATACTTTATACATGCAAATCGGGCACAAGATGTTCTTTTATTCAATTATTTATTGGGCATCTGCTATGGGCCGCCATCAGCATTCAAGGCGCTAGAAACAGAACGTTCTACAGATGTGACACATATTCTTGTGATTTCATTCACTTGCAATTCATCATTTGGATATAAAACAATATTGCCAAAAAAAAAAAAAATCAGTTTTAAAGTGCTTCAGCATGAGTGATGTGTGGTGGTGCAAGCCTATAGTCCCAGCGACTGGAGGATCTCAAGTTGGAGGCAGCTGGAGCTCCATAGTGAGTTCAGGATGGAGCTGGTGTTCGGGTCTGTAAACCCTGGCTATTAGGGATGCTGAGACTGAAGGAATACAATCCTGGGTTATAGCGTCCCAGGGATCAATAGCCAAGAGGGCTACATAGAGATCCTGCCTCAAAAAAGTAAGTATTGGGGATGTGGCTTAGTGGTAGAGCTGTATCTTAGCAGAACCCTAGGTTCAATTCATCAGTCCAGCAGAGACTATTTCCAAAATAAAGAGGAAAACTCATCAAGACTGAGTTAGAGAGTGACCAACAGCATTGAAGAGATCTGAAGGGTAAATTGGAGGAAGAGTCAAATTTTTATTAGGAACCTCTTTTACTCATGTCACACACACACACACCGCCTCCACAACCCTCTTTTACTCATGTCACACACACACACACACACACACACACACACACACACACACACACACACACACACACACACACACACACACACACACCCAGCCTCCACAACCCTCTAACAACATAGCATAACATGAGCAACAGGAAATTGTGTCTTTACTTAATCCAGTAGTCTACTGCCACCTTGTGTCCAAACTCCTCAATTACACAGTGAATGGCAAAGATACTAAGTTAATGTACTATTGCCCCTAAAAGCCAGAGAGAATCTCTTCCACTTCTTTAGGGTCCGAGTCTTTCCCTTGGCTGAAAACGTAGCAACAGATGAAAGAAAAAGGCATGTGTGCTTACATGCACTAGGGCTTTGCAGGAAGGTGAGTACCCAACACCTTAGTAAGATTCATACATACATCTATGTAGCTGGCTTTATAGGGGAGAGGAGGATTGAAGGATGCTGTAGAGGGGGCTAGCCGATCCAGAGTGGGTAGCACATTTTTAAAAAGAATTGAATGGCCTACAAAGGCTTGAGTCAAAGTTCACTGGGCTCTACATGTGTGTGTGTGTGTGTGTGTGTGTGTGTGTGTGTGTGTGTTTTCAGTCTCTTCCTCTGATGAATTTAATCTTCTTCGGTTAATGAAATTTCAGTCAGAGGATTGAAGGCAACTGTGTGGCTTTTTGTTGTTGTTGGACCTGCGGATCAGGAGATAAGGGAACCACAGAGCAAAGCACGGTCAGGGAAGGAAACAACATCCGAGGGACCTTAATTCTTCTTAGGCTTTCCAATTTCCCTTAGTTCAAAGTGCTCAGCGCCGCTTGGCGGAGGCATTTGCTGAGTCCCCACACTGCTGCCATAAATTATCACAGGCTTGGTAGTTTAAAGACAACCCAGGCGGTTTCATAATCCTGCATTTGAATCATGCATTTGAAATAGACCTCAGCGGGCTAAAATTGAAGTATCAGCAGGACCCGCATTCCTTCTCAGAGCCTGCTGAATGCTGATTTGAAGTTTGCGCCTGTAGAGGTAGCCTGTGTTGTCCTGTGGTCCCCTCACGGTTTTCAGGGCCGTTGTGGGGAGTGGGATCGTCCTCGGGGTGCATGGCTCTGACACACTGTGTCCCCGGACCTTCTGATTACCCTGGGCCCATCACGGTGAGCCAGTCTTCTACCCGCAGCCTCAGTCCTCCCCAGCCGTAGAGCACAGCCTGTTTATAGGTTTGATAAACTAACACATCCTCTTTGGGACAAACAGCATTATTTATGTGTTCCAGAGAATCTGTTAATTTTTTTCTGGGTCTAGACATGCTACTTATATTTTAGTCAAATGGTAGCCAGTAAGTCTGACTTTCTTTGCCCTTGTTTGTGACATGGGACCAATGAAGAGAAAAGAAAACATCTTTGTCATCAGTGTTTACTAAGTGTTTAGAATTCCCCAAATCCCCCCAAATACACATTAGAGATCTTAACTAGAAAACTCACTAAATATAAAAGTAGTGCTGGCCAGGTGGCAGCGGTGCACGCCTTTAATCCCAGCTCTCAGGAGGCAGAGGTAGGTGGATTTCTGAGTATGAGGTCAGCCTGGTATACAGAGTGAGTTCCAGGACTGCCAGGGCTACACAAAGAAACATTTTGTAGAAAAAACTGAACCAAATCAAACCAAACCAAACCAAACTACCACCACCGACAACAACAAAAACCCCAAACCAAACCAAACCAAACAACAACAACAACAACAACAACAACAACAACCACAAAGCAACAACCACAAAGTGGGCATATGAGACCAAATACTGCTTTATAACATAGAAAACATGTATGATTTTTGTCGTCTTTTTTTTTTTCTTCTGAGATTCAGTCTTCTGTAGCTGAGGTGCATGGCCTCGAACTCCTGATTCTCCTGCCTCTATGTGTCAAGTTAAGTAGAGGCTCTGGTTTACTAGGGACATGGTTTTATTTACACATCAATCGGAATTAAACTCATAAGAACTTTTTAAAAAGGTACCTCCTAACGGGGTTACAGAAAGAGAGGAATGAAACAGGTCTATGTTGATTCTTGATTCTTCGCTGGTGCCGGGAGAAGAGCCGCATTGGCCAGCCAGGGCAGTGTGGCCACACGACAGCCACTAGACATTTATCTGCTTATTGGTGCTGGAGATCAAACGCAGGGTGTCCTGCATCCCAGACAAGCATCGCCTTACCACATAGTCACGTTTCCTGTACACATCCCCGGGGTCCTAATGGCTTGTTCCTCGGTGTCCTTCATGCTGTGAATGATAAACAGCGTCCTCTTTGGTTAGCGTTTAGAAAACACAACATCCTTTTTTCTCTGAATGTTGACAGCGTGTGCTAATAAGACATCCAAGGAAACCAACAAGATGAAGGCCTTGGGTTTCCCTTAGTGTTTCTCTGCCTTTCCGGAACATCACAAGTATAGTGGTCGGTTTTCCCTTATTAGGTACCTTTTGCGACATGCTTTATCTGATCAGACTGTGTTAATCCTGAACAGAATACCTAAGTACCACCATGAGCTCACGGCTCATTAAAGACAAGTTCCTTAGATATAAATAAATATAACAGAATGTTCTTACTTTATCTTTTAAAGGCTTTGAACCATGTAACTTTGGATAGTCACCAAAACTGTATATATAGCTATTCTTAAGAATGCTGTGTTCCCTTGAAGAGCCAAAGCCCACACTAGGGTGTGTTCTATTGTCCTTTCCTTTCGTGGTTCTCTTCTGCTCTCTTAATGTGCCTGCTTAAATCCAAACCTTTTCCTTCCTTCTTCCTCCCTCTCTTCTTTCCTTCCTGTTCTTTGAAGGCAAGGTTTTACTATGTAAGCCCAGTCTGGCCAGATCCCTAGTGTGCAGTTCACCATGGCCTTTATCTCCCTGTCTCCTCAGTGCTGGGATCACAGGACTTGGCTCCTAAAACCTTTTGTCAGAGCTGAGTGTGGTGTGCTGTGTAGTCACAATGCCAGTCCTCAGGAGGCAGAGGCAGGAGTTTAAGGACACCTTGTACTGTATGAGACCAAAAGGAAGGGGGAGGCAGGTGATAACCAAACTGCAGGTTTGTTAATGCTTTGTGCTGACTTGCCCTGAGGTGTGTTGTTCCACGGTCTAAGTCAGGAAACCTAACTCCATCTGAGTCCTGAAATGTCCTGAAAATCACTCCAGCTGATGCAGCCATCAGATTGAACTGTACCCACTGCTGTCTGCTATAGTCACCCAAACTGATTGATTTCAGTACCACAGCACTGAAATACCTCTAACAGAAGCTCCTTAGAACGCATTTGAATGAAGAGCAGTTATTAGATTGTTCCTTGAGTTCTGGCGTTATTATGTTGTGGTTATTACTTTAAAAAAACATGTATACATATATATGATATGTGTGTGTGTGTTGTATGCATGTGGAAATGTGTGTATTTGAGTGTGTGTGTAAGCTATAGGTTATCTGTGTGAGTATATAGGTGTGTATATGTGTAAGCTAGAGGTTATCTGTATGAGTATGTAAGTGTGTGTGTATGTATCTGATCCCTGTGACATCCTCCAGGGCCACACCTCCCAATCCTTCCCAAACAGTTCTACCAACTGGGGGCCAGTATTCAAATATACGCACCAACTGGGGACCAGTATTCAAATATACGCACCTATGGGGGCCATTCTCATTCAAACCACCACATTCTACTCCCTGGCCACCATAGGCTCATGACCATATCATAATGTAAAAGGCATTTGGTTCAACTTCAAAAGTTCCTGTAGTCTCTCATAGTCTCCGCATAGTTTAAAAGTTTCTTCTGAGACTCGAGGGAATCTCCTAATTGTAACCCCCCTGTAAAATCAAAAAGCAAACCATATACTCGTAACACACAATAGTATAGACTAAAGGTTACCATTGTGAAAGGGATCCATCCACAGCAGGTAGTCAAACTGCCTGTGTGTTCATGTGGTTCTGGCTTTAGAGTCATGATGGATGCATGAGGAAAGGGGTTGAGCGTCTTCCTATGAGGTTAAGGACAGCCTCTGAGGTCAGGTGTGTGGCAGGGAAATCCCTGCATGGAGGTCTTGAAAGGCCATTGTGTGAAGCTAGGAAAGTGAAGTCTGGATTGCACTGTGGATCCCAAGATGTTAGAGGTCCCAGAGCTGTGGCCTATCTGCCTATGAGAGCTGCATATGAGGAATGGAGCCAGCCTGAAAGAGAACTGTGT
Source organism: Mus minutoides (assembly GCA_902729485.2). Taxonomy (NCBI): domain Eukaryota; kingdom Metazoa; phylum Chordata; class Mammalia; order Rodentia; family Muridae; genus Mus; species Mus minutoides. The sequence continues at coordinate 16,566 of CACVCL010030484.1, forward strand.
TGCAGGCAGCAAAGCTGGAAAGGCAGAACCATATAGGCCCTGACATCAAGCATGAAGCTACAGGTCAGGGTGTCTCGTGGAGGCCAGAACTTGCCAGTTAGGTAGCCAGTTTCCTTGTGATTCCATAACCTTACTCCCTGTGGTTTGGAATTACAGATGGGCTGACACACCCATCTGTTATTTATGTGAATTATGGGCCTCCAAGCTTGGGTCCCCATGTCTGTGTGGCAACTGAATCATCTCCCCAGCAGTCTGTCTATGTATGTATGTATGTATGTATGTATGTATGTATGTATGTATGTACGTATGTGTATGTGTGTGTGTGTGTGTGTGTGTGTATGGATGTATGGATGTATGTTTTTTGCATTACTAGGGACTGAGCCCTGTTCCTTACAAATTCTTTATCACTGAGTTATAGTTCCAACCCTTTGTCTTTCTTTCTTTCTTTCTTTCTTTCTTTCTTTCTTTCTTTCTTTCTTTCTTTCTTTCTTTCTTTCTTTCTTTCTCTCTCTCTCTCTCTTTCTCTCTCTCTCTTTCTCTCTCTCTCTCTCTCTCTCTCTCTCTCTCTCTCTCTCTGTGTGTGTGTGTTGGTGTGTATGTGTACATGAGGAAACCAGAGGACTTCCACCATGGTTCCTTAGGTGCTGTCCACCTTTCATGGGTCTGGAACTTGCCAAGTAGGCTTGCCAGCTCTCTGCCTCTCTTTCTCACTCTCCAGCCCTGGGATTCCAAACTGTCACCATGCCTGTGCTTCCACAGAGGTTCCCGAGGTTGAACACAGGTCCTTATGTCTGCAAGGCAGACACTTTACCAATGGGCTCACAGATCCTCCAGTACAAGCACTGAGTCTTCAGCTCTGAGTCGGCCCTTTTATCTCTTAGGGTGACCTATGAGCAATCCCACGATCCCTGCCCACGTTTGGCACCTCTTTTGACTCTGGGGCTGAGGTTTAGAATCTTACACGTTGGTAGTGAGTGGCCTCCTTGCCAGTCTGAGGTGTCCTCTTTGATTTGACATTGTCTGTGATGCTGACATGACAGCGCAGAGCCTTTTATCTTCCTACACTGCTCCAGTGAGAATGGTGCCTTTGTATCCATCTTTACATCCACCAGGCTGATGTCTGGTTCTCTCCTTTCACTTTGGTATAAGGCATCAAAGGCTGAAAGTGGATTCAAATCTGCTGTGTAGCTGAGGTTGGCAATGAACTCCGGGATCCTCTGCCTTCACCTCCCAAGATCCAGGCTCTCAGGCATGTGCCACGAGACTTCTTCTCTTGATGACTGACATTCTGACGGAGGTGAGACGGGGTGTTCCTGGGTTTGCGAGACTCTGAGAATATTTGTTAGCAGAAAAAGAAAAAAAGGTCTTCTTTGCTCTTCCTTCCCTCCTTCCCTCCCTCCCTCCCTCCCTCCCTCCCTCCCTCCCTCATTCCTTCTCCTCTATTCCCACGAGACAGGGTCTTGTTGTGTAGCTCAAGAAGCCTCAAACGCCTCAGCATCCTCTCCTCATCACTGCCCGTACAGGCAGGCAGCACCACACTCAGCTTGGGAGACCTCTTTTTTTCTATCTATCTATCTATCTATCTATCTATCTATCTATCTATCTATCTATCTATCTATCTATCTATCTATCTATCTAATTGAGTGTATGGTGGAGAGGGAAAATGGATCAAGAGGGAGGGAGGGAGGCAAAGAGGGAGGGAGGGAAGGAAGGAAAGAGAGAGGGAAGGAGGGAGGGAGGGAGGGAGCGACCCCGTCTTTCCATGCTGGGATGATCCCTGTCTTGGGAAGGAAAGAAGGCAGTCGAACCCTTCAAATGGGCTGTATGTAGTGATGGTGCTTTATTGAAAAGACTTTGTTCTGGCCCCCCTTTTCAGGACCCTTATAGATGGTCCTGGAATATATATCTGGTGGAAGTATTCCATGACCACTATGTGCTTCCTGGGAGTCCTGCTTACCCCTTCAGGTTAGTCCTGCCTTGAGTAGACCTTGAAGGTCCAGCAGGAGATGTCTTTTAAACAGGCCAGACTGTTTCACAGATCACAGAGCTCTGGAGAGGGTTTCCAGAGACCCAGGTGTTAGTGTCAGATCTGTTATCGAATGACTTTGGCCTTGAGCAAGTCCTGGGCTTCTTGGATCTCAATCTTTTCATCTGGAAAGAAGGGAGGCGAGGAGACTGTTTCTAGGTCTCCTTTTGGTTGTAACATTCTGGAGTTTTCTGCATCTGTGCCCTTGAACTGAAAATGGGGTGTTGTATGCCTTACTGTTGGGCAGTGGGTGTGGGGGGAAAAAGGAGTGGGAGAAAACCCTAGTCCCGCCAGAGTTCCGGTGCTCTGGGCATGAGGAAGGACTACCACATGCTTTCCATGCGGCCCTGGGTGGGTGTCTGGCTGTAGGAAGCCATGGACCCCAGCTTGGCGGGTGGTGGACTGTCCTAGGTACCAGGTTCTCAGCCTCCGGCATCCCAGACACCATTGGACACCATGGAAGAGCTGAGAACAGAATGGGAGTACTGGGGGGGGGGGCGGCAGCGGCGCAGCTCAGTCAGCCCCAGAGCCGAAGGGAGGAGAGGGCAGGGGGAGAGGGGGCAATGTGTGGTTCCCACGAAGGCGAGCATCCTTGGTCCAGTCCGTGGCTGGAGCGCAGGAAGGCCTTTGGCAGGAGGTTAGACGGGGCTCGTTAGGGAACCACCTATCCCATAGTCCATGCATGGCGGGCCTTGATGAGCAGAGACAGTCTATGGTTTTAGAGCTTTATTGTAGAAAGGCAGAGAGAAAGAGAGAAGGTAGAAAGAGGGAGAGACGCTGGCCATGGCCACGTGGAGAGAGGGGGGAAGAGAGAGAAGGAAGGCTAGAGAGGAGAGTAAGAAAGGGTGAGAGCTAAATGAGAGTGAGGAGGGGCCAAGCAGCCCCTTTTATAGTGGGCTGGGCTATAAGGTAACTGTGGGGAGGAGCATACCTGGCTATAGTCAGGTAACTGTGGGGGTGGAGTCTAGCCAGAATACCAGGAGCTTGGGACATTGTCTGTGTGACTGATAGTCACAGACCTCCCCTGTGGGGGCGGTGGGGGCTGTGGGGTCTGTAACTATGACAGGAGCCAGGGGTCCAGGAGACATGATCGATTACCTTCCATCCCATGTAAGTGGAAAATCACCACCCATTGAGTCCTCCGGGGGTTCAAGACTTATGCTCGACTGGAGACTGGGCTGTCTGTGCATAGCCCACTGCCCCACACCTTACTAGGGACTTTTTAATTTTAATTTTTTTTTTTTAAATGTAGTGTAACTTTCGTTTTCTGATGTCTGGTGACGTTGACCATGTTTTTCATATGTAAGTTGGTCTTATGTACTTAGAACCGTTTGTTCACCCCCACTCCCACTCATTGACCGGGTTACGGCGTGTCTTGTTAGCGTGTTGAATTCTGGTATATTCAAGCTATAAATCCTGTCAGCAGACACAGCTTTCCTCCTTTGGTTTTCTGGTTTCATGAGATACCATTTGTCAATTGTGAGCATTATTTCCTGGCTGACTGGAGCCCTATTTAAGTAAGTCCTAGCCTATATGCCAATATCTTGAAGTGTTTTTATAGTTTATCCTCTAATAGTTCCGTGTGTTCTGTTAATGGTCTTTGTTCCATTTGGAGCTGATTCTCTCTCTCTCTCTCTCTCTCTCTTTTTTTTTTTTTGTAAGGTGATCTACTTTCATTCTATGTATGAATATCCAGTTTCGCCAGCACCATTTGTTGAAGAGGCTGTTTTTCTTTCAGTATATTTCTGGCATCTGTGTCAAAAATTAGGTGGCTGTACCTATGCAGGATTATATCTGTATCCTCTCTCTTAGTCTACTGATCTACCTGTTGCTTTGTGCCAGTTGTATACTGTACTTGTTACTATGACTCAGGAGTTTACCTTGGAAACAGATATGGTGATATTTGCAGTATTGTTCTTTTTCTCTCAGGATTGAACCCAAGTTGTCAAGCTTAGTGGAAAACCCTTAGCAGCTAGCTGCTCCTTCTTCCTGGCCTTCTGAATTAATTTTTAAGATTCCCCCCTGCTTTCTGTAAAAAATGACATTGGAATATTGATGGGATGGCATTTAACCTGTAGATTGCTTTCAGTAGGCTATCCATTTCCATAATGCTAATTCTTCCAATTCATGAGCCTGACCCCCCTTTAAATTATCTTGTTATTGGCTTTCATATGTATGGGTATTTTGCCTGTATGTATGTGAGGCATGTGTATGTCTGGTGCCTGTGGAGGCCAAGATGTCATTGATCCCATGAATTTGAGGTACAGATGGCTGTAAACCACCATGTGGATGCTGAGAACCAAACTCAAGTCCTCAGGAAGAGCAACCAGTGCTCATAACTGACGAGCTAGGGCTCCAGCCCCAGCCTTTCATTTGTTTGGAGACATGGTCTTTCTGTGTAGCCCAGGATGACCAATGAATTCAAGGATCCTCTGCTTCCACTGCCTGAGTATAAACACAGTAGGCACGCACCCCCCCCCCCACAGCATCTTTTCTCATAGCTGGGAACTGATGGTCCAGGTTCTCTTTGCCCATCTTCAGTCTTCTTGTGAGGTGGAATGGGAGGGGTACTCGGGGAAAATCTTGGGAGCTAGATGTTCAAGATGCTAATCAAAGATCAGTGGTTAAGAGCACTGACTGCTCTTCCAGAGGTCATGAGTTCAAATCTCAGCAACCACATGGTGGCTCACAGCCATCTATAATGAGAAATAAATAAATAAATAAATAAATAAATACCTATGGGCCAGAGCAAGGAGGAGAAAGGGAAGGGAGAAAAAAAAAAATCAAAACAGCCAAAGCCCAGAATCCTTGCTTTAGAAGGGAGCCTACTGAACAGAGACTATTTTGAATTTGATAAAAATGTTTATTTAGTGTGAGAGCTATGTTTCTGCTAAACTAGATAGATATACTTTATGTAATCAATACAGGTCTATTTCTGTACCCTATTCTGGTTATGTCTGCTGATCTTTACTGTCTTGTTTTAACTAACATAATTACACATTCAGTATACAATCTGTTATGTTTATTTTTCAATATTTTTCTGGTTTTCCTTGTATCTTTGTTCATTTTTTTATTTCTGAAGTTTAAAATCAGTTTCACGAGTCAAAGTGAAAATGTCCTAGGGTGTATGTGGTGACTCACACCTGTAATCCCAATACCTGGGCAATAAAGATAAGGTCTAGAAAGGGAAAGGGGAGGCAGCAAGAGCTTTATGGGGCCTTGCATGGCAGAGGATGCAAACACAGATGATGAAGGCAGCCATTAAACACAAGAGCCTGATGGCCTTGGATAGTGCAAAGCTCAGAATGGCACAGGAGAAGAACTGCTACTTGAGAAAGGGCTTCCTGGAAGCCAGTGATGAAGGGCCAAAGACCATTCCCAACTGTTAGTCTCCGATCTAGTCACACCAACCAACCTGGTTGCTGTCAATGTCTGGGAGGCAACACTGGTCTGGGATGCCTTTTGGCCACTTGTAGAGGGGAACTGTGGTGGCTGTTTAGAAGAGGCCTCTGGCTTTCTCAGGAGGGAAGCAGATACCCACCTGAGATCCCTGGACCAGCAGAGCAGAACTGGTGTGATGAGCAGAGCCCCAGTGACCTGCAGCTTTTGTCTTTGCCCCTCAGTATCAGCTGCCTTGTTGGTTTTTGATGCAGAGCCTTGTTATGTAGTTCTGGTTGGCCTCCACAACTTGATATATGTATAAACTTCAAACACATGGTGCTTTTGCTTGTCTCTACTTTTCAACAGTTGGGATTACAGACACATGCTAATATGTGGGTACCTGAATATTGAATATTGTTTACATTAGTACATCATATCTTTCTATAGTCATATCCTCATTTATGTTATTTAATATGAAGTTCTATTTGTGCAGGTTACACTAAAGTCTAATTTGTGGGTATTTTGCTTTGAATTATAACATCCTACTTGCTGACATTTTATGACTACATGCTATTTATCTGGGAATTTTTCTAAGGCGCTGTGTGGCCTGTCTCAGTATGATACCAGATAAAAGTCAAATTACTAGTCTATTAATACTCAAAAGCAAATAGAGTTTAAAAACCTCTGTTATGTAGCACCTACATTTTTTTTTTTTTTTTTTTTTGGTTTTTCGAGACAGGGTTTCTCTGTATAGCCCTGGCTGTCCTGGAACTCACTCTGTAGACCAGGCTGGCCTCAAACTCAGAAATCCGCCTGCCTCTGCCTCCCGAGTGCTGGGACTAAAGGTGTGCACCACCACACCTGGCTTCACCTAAAATTTTTATGTTGAGAGAATTTCCTTTTTTGTCAGAATTTCATTTTTCCCTCACAAAGCAAGTGTTACATTGCAATTTGAGGAGCCCCAAATGACATCGCCTTTCTCTCTTAATTTCCTAAATAACTGTATCACCATCACCATTACAGCTGTTGGTAAGGGACAGGCTTGCAGCTCTGAGCAACAGCTTTTCTTAAGGTGGAGTTGGTCACCCGCTGGCACCATGGTGAGCTACTCTTTGGGGGCCCACTTTCAAGACTTTGCATTGGAGGACGAAGAGAGCAGAACAAATCCTCCTAGAAGAAAAGCTCCCATGTTCCTTCATTCACTCTTTTGACCCAGGAAGGAGTAGAGAGGCAGCGCAGGGCTACAGCTGTGCTTCTAAGTGGACGGAAAGAACCAGAGGTGGGGAGGAAGCGTCACTGCCTCAGTGGTCAGCAATGCTCACCCAAAGCAGGATAACTTTAGAGATCTAAACTTCATAGACACAGTTCTTGGAAAAGGATGTCAAAGGTTATGCTTTCCTCTTGGAACATGATTCTCTTCAGGTCTTATTCATGTCAGATCACAAAAGACCCAACCATCCATGAGTATGTACATACGATTAAAATGTTACTGGGCTGGACAAAGGGGTTCCACAGTCCCCTAAACATCACAGGTGATTGCCAAGGCTATCAGCTATTGATCAGAACTGAAAGATAAGGCCCTGTCGCTGAAGACACACCTTTCTTATGTCATCAAACTCCCTCCTCCACCACCACTGAGGCCAAATTACAGGTTATAACATGCTCTCTGCCTATAAGGACATGTTCATCAATCACCTGGAATTCCTCTTCATGCAAATGAAGCATTCCCAGCACCTCAGCACCAGCTAATAATTTACATCCACCCCCAACCTGCTACCCACCCCCCAAGGTTTATATAGCCCTTATTAACCCCCTAATAAAGAAGCTGTAACACTGAAAACTATCTCAGAGAAGGCTTCTCCCCCCCACACCCCCGGCATTCAAGACAACCGTGTTCCTGCAAACCCACCGGGCCTGGATAAGCCTGGACAAACTTGGTTGCTTTCATGCCATTCAGGTGAGCTATAGTGCCTGAACACACATCAAAGGCAGAAGCAGAACCGGCCTGCACTGGTCCCCAGCATGAAGCTTCATCCCTTCTGACTACTGTTCGCAGTGCTTGAAGGGACTTGGCATGTTGGAGGAGCAAAGTGGTCATCGGCATCACCAGGCTACAAACCCCACAACCTACAACAGACTTGCAAGATACACTGTTTCAATAGTGGCCCACGTGCTACTTGGATTTAAGACTGTTAAGATGGAAGATATGCTTGGCACTGCTCAAATGGCAAGATACCTGGGACTAATTTGGTCATAAGCCTAAGGGGAAAACCTACTAGAATTCTGCCAAGGGAACAGAGCAATAAAATGACTCCTAATGACACACTGCTATACACATAGGTCAGAGTATTGTCCACCCCTCATCAGAGATACTTCTTTGTCGTAATTAATACAGAAACCCATAACTGAGCAACGGGCAGAGTTGAAGACTTTGGTGCACATAGCCCTCAGTTGAATGTCTCCATCACACCGCTGCCCTCAAGACTTACAGATCTACGTGGAAGGAGGTGGGAAGATGGTGAGAGTGGTGGATGAACTCCAAAGAAAGAACACTGACGCGAGTGTGAACTACAGAGACCGTGGCAGCACACACAAGACCCACAAAGGTTAAAAGCTGACAAAACCCCAGCACTGAGAAGAGAAAGTAGGAATAAAGCCCTACCTGCTACCAAAAAGCTATCTATAATTGGTATTTTCTGGAAAAGGGGCAATGAATTTTCTCCAGTGGAGTGCTACTGGGCATGTCAATGACTCTAATGGCATGTACCATCAAAGGGGCAGTTGGCCTACACAAAATAGACTCTGTTTTTTATGTGTGACTTTTGGTATTTTTGACCTTTTTTTTTTTTTTTTTTTAGAGATAGAATATGGAGTAGGTAGGGGCATCTGGGAGGAGTTATACAAAATACATTGTATGTAAAAAAATTTAAATAAAAACTAATTAGGGAGTTGCAAAGATGGCTCAGCAGTTAAGTGTACTGGCTCCAAGTCCAGGGGATTGGACACCCTCTCTGGCTTCCATGGACACTAAAGGCATGTGGTACACATATATACATGCAAAACACTAAAATAATAAAAAATTTAAATGTTAGTAGATGCTTATTTAGTAATTTAAAAAGTTCTAGATTATAGCTATCTAATCCCCTATTCACGGGCCTGGAGAGATGTCTCAGTGGTTAAGAGCACTGACTGCTCTTCCAGAGGTCATGAGTTTGATTCCCAGCAACCACATGGTGGTTCACAACCATCTGTAATGAGATCTGATCCCCTATTCTGGTGTGTGTGAGGAGAGCAACAGTGTACTTATATATAGTAAATAAATCTTAAAAAAAAAAAAAAAACCTATTCACTTTTCTTATGGGAGAACACCCATCTTTTTGAATAAAGATCTCTAGTGTCAAGAATCATTATTCACAGAACTTCTGTGAGACTTCAATATCATTACAAAAAACGGGATTCAGGGGCTGACATGGCTCAGTGGGAGATGTGCCATACTATTTACGTATCCCCTCACTGCATGTGGAGTACAAATGAAGGATATCTTAGTTATCTTCCTGTTTGGAATGTGCAGATTCATTTTATTAACTGGGCTTTATTCAATGTGTGTGTATGTGTGTGTGGTACCTCAAACACTAGGACTTCTATAAAGGAAATGAAATTTTTGTTCTCTTTTTGAGATAAGACTATATAGTCTAGGACCCTGATATAGCTGTCTCTTGAGAGGCCATGCCAGTGTCTGGCAAATACAGAAGTGGATGCTCACAGTCATCTATAGGATGGAACACAGGGCCCCCCAATGGAGGAGAAAGTACCCAAGAGCGAAGGAGTCTGCAACCCTATAGGTGGAACAACAATATGAACTAATCAGTAACCCCAGAGCTCGTGTCTCTAGCTGCATATGTAGCAGAAGATGGCCTAGTCGGCCATCATTGGGAAGAGAGGCCCCTTGGTCTTGCAAACTTTAAATGCCCTAGTACAGGGGAACACCAGGGCCAAGAAGTGGGAGTGAGTAGGTAGGGGAGCAGAGTGGGAGGTGGGGAGTGGGGGAGGGTATAGGGGCCTTTCAGGATAGCATTTGAAATGTAAATGAAGAAAATATCTAATAAAAAGCTAAAAAAAAAGAAACACAAAAGTATACCATGCACTACTGAAAAAAAATAAAAAGACTAAGTAGTCTAGGGTGGCCTTGAACTCATAGGAATCTTCCTTAATGTGCTTGGGTATTGAGATTACAGGTGTGTACCGCACAGCTAGATAATTGATACTTTTATCCAATCCAGGTTTAAAAAATGATGAATCACATCAGAGTCCACTGCAGTTACAGTAACCCCTGCAAGAATAAAAAATCAAAACAAAAACATGGAAGTCCACACTGACAGGAAGAAGAATTAGTTCTATAGTTTGACCTGAAACCCTTAACGCTTCCAATACATGATTTAATTTCATTTTGCACATAGACTTATTTATTCCTAGAAATGTCTAGTTACAGAACTCTTTAACAGGACATTTTCAGAGCTTAAAAACCATTTTACAATTCTGAGTTTGGAAGAACACAAATCTTTTGATTATCAGGATGGAAGGCGAAATCAGTTGGTTTTGTTTCCACAATACAAACAGGCTTTCATAGTATTGGATTTTTGTCAATCTCCTTAGTGCCAAGAGAATTCACCAGAGGAAAACATGACCATTGTAGGAAAAGGATGCACCGCAGTACAAGGGTAAGGCATCCCGGAGAATTGGCTGCAGTGAGGTAGGTAACTCTGATCCTGGCTATTCCACTCTCCAGGTCCATGTGCAGGTGAGGGTTGAAAACGGTCTGTGAAGATGAAAACTACTGTGCTCACCCGGAGTAAAGGATGTTTTATTTTTTCTTTACATATCATCTTACCCTTTAAAGAAATTAAGCAGTTAGAAAGGAATTACTGAACAAAAGTGAAGCAAAGTGCAGGGAACAGGCAAACAGAAATTAATTTCCAGGATAGAGACGGTCCTATTCACAGCTGGCGGGGTGGGACTCAGGGGTTGACAGTAGGTCTGCAGCCACTCTCTGGCTCACTAAGGGAAAACTTGGCTCATTACATATATGAAGCACCATCTCCAATGCATGGAGCAGAAAACAGCCTGGTCTACAGAGTGAGTTCCAGGACAGCCAGGGCTATACAGAGAAACCCTGTCTCAAAAAACCAAAAAACCCCAACCAACCAAACAACAACAACAACAACAACAAAACCCTCCAAAACAAACCAAAAAAAAAAAAACCCATTCTCTTCTCTATGCAGTGACAGGTCTTTCCAGTAAAAACTTTATGTGTTTATATACATGCATGCGTGTGTGGCTTTGGAGGCCACAAGAGCACGCTGGAGTTATGAGGTTGCGGGATGTCATATGGGTTCTAGGAACTGAATTCCAACCCTCTGCAAGAGCAGCAAGAGCTCTTAAGTGCTTAGCAACTTTCTGACTGATTGTCTGCCAAGAAAATGACAGTGCTTAAATGCCAACTGAGGCCCATAATGACCACCAAGGCAAAACTCCCAAAAGGCATTTCCAGGTACCAAACACTGTAAGCAGCTGGCCAGTGGTGGTGCACGCCTGTAATCCCAGCACTTGGGAGGCAGAGGCAGGCGGATCTTTTGAGTTTGAGGTCAGTCTGGTCTACAGACTGAGTTCCAGGGCTGTCAGGGATACATAGAGAAACCCATCACAGAAAGTCAAAACCAACCCATCAAAAACAAAAACAAACAAACAAACAAAAAAACAAGCCAAACCAAACTAACCAAACAAAAAGAAACAAAAAACCCAAACAAAACCTACAAGCAACAACAAAATTCTGTTTGCTTAGGTTTACTCAACCAGCCCCCTAGCATACAAACAGGTCTGGAGAAGAATCAGCAACCGCGTGGGCACAATTCCAACGTCCTTAGAGCGGCAGACTTTCTGCAAACACTGTCATGGACTGGCAAGGGTCTTTTGACATGCCTTTTGCGAATGTTACTTTTATACTTATGGCCAGGGTGCCCTGAGAACCGACAGTTCTCCAGACACAGCCCGGGCTCTCCCTTTTTCCCTGAGACTGTTGTGGGCCATTACTTGCTTCTCAGGTCTCCTGCACGAGGACATGGCAGCTTGTCTTTAACAGTGCCTGGCCCACGAAAGTGCTAAATAAACATCAGCGAATAAATAAGTAAATCTCATAAATTCCACAGCCTTGTTGGGGAAAGAGAAAAACAACAACAACAACAACAACAACAACAAACCTCTTATAGAATCAAAGACAGCGATGGGAAGCAAGGAAGATAACAGTCTCCATCAACCGGGGTAACGGATTTGAAGTAAAAACAATAAAACCAAACAAGAACCCCTGCGTCTACCCCAAGTGCTGTACTGTTGTTTACAGATACGAGCGTGGAGATTTCTGATTCCAACTGAGAGTTAACATAGAAAGTGCACTCTGGAAGCCCAGAAACAAAAGTCCTGTCTGTCACTGTGCCAAACCGTGCAGCAGCCTAGCATGGCCTCAGCTCGGAGGGGACTCTTCTAAGTACACCAGGTGAGTGTCCAGGGTCCCGTAGAGTGAGTGCAGCACGTCCAGGACCTTTCCCTGAATCATGTCAACTTGTTCTGGAGGACAGTAATCATCCAGACTCGACCTGGAACCAAGAGAAAAGGGGGAAGAACAGAGTGAGAATGAAGTCGTCCGTGTGGAGACACAGCCAGTGTTGCTGCTGTCACTGAGGGGCCACGTGGGCGACTGGAGAGTCACGGCTGAGAGCTGGGAGATGCTTACCCCACTTTAGGTGCTTTACAAGAACTGTCCTTTATTGTTTTCTACAACGTTATTCTACATGACAGGAATAACACTAGGGATTGGTATTTGTATCCAGACAGGTTGTGGCTAAGCAGACCCCAAGACCTCAGATTGGTTGTGTAGACCAGGCAGGTCCCAAACTTCCTGTGACCTTAGTGCCTTTGCCTCTAAGTGCCCATCATAAGCATGGCTACCCTGGCTACCACGGCTGAACTCAGGTCCCCATCGTCAGATGGCAAGCACTTTACCCATGGCCATCTCCCAAGGTTACTTCAGCAAGCTCACCGTTTCCACATAGGTGAGAAAGGGTTGTATTTCAGGGTAAGGGCATTTTTTTTTATGTGTTTGTATTATATGTATGAGAGTACAGCCATCTGTGCCGGTGTCCACAGAACACTGGATACCCTAAGATTGGAGTTGGAGTGGTGAGCTATCCAATGTTGGGTGCTAGGAAACTCAGGTCCTCTCCAAGGGCTGCAACGTTCTTCATTGCTCAGTCATCTCTTCTGTGTGAGTGTGCGTGCATGCGTATATGTGCATGCGTGTGTGCGAGTGTGTCTGTGTGTGTGTGTGAGGGTGGAAGTAGGGGTAGGGGTGAGGGTAGGGCCATGGGCGAGTGGGGTTTAAAACACATAGCTTTAGGAGAGGTCTGTTCTTTCAGTGTTCCTAGCACCCGGATGCTACCTGCCTTCCTCACTGACAGCCCTGTTCCCCACCTTCAAAGATGGCAGGACAGCATCTTCCAAACTTTATTTCTGTTGATTTTGCTATTTCTGGCTCCTCTTTCTAGGCGTCCTGTGACAATACTGACTCCAGTCAGGTAATTTAGGATCATCTCATTTCAAAATCCTTACACCCACCGCACTGCAAAGTCCCTATTGCCACAGAGACAAGACCTCCAACCACAGGTTCCACAGGTGTCCAGAGGGTATGGACTATGAAGAGTGGGCGTGGCCGCATGGGCCAAAGATGGCACCTGGCTCTATGCCAAGCCCCGTGACCTCACTTGTTTATCCTAGTCTCAGTCATGAGCAGTAAAAGCAGCGTGTGTAATGCCTCGAGATACCATTCTATCAGCCTATCCTGCATGCTGCCTTGGGCGTGTGTGTCTATGATTGGGTGGTGTGAGGCGACATGAGTGAATGGAAGAGGATAAACTGTGGGCAGTCCCAGAGGGATGATGATTGGTGGATGACTGGAGAATGATTGATGAAGAAGGAGAAAGCTGGGGAAGCTGTCAGAGACCTCCAAATAAAGAGAAGCGCTGCAGCTGCGTGAGACCAGCTTTGGAGTCCATGTCGTTTATTCCCACTCTCTGCTGGTTAGAGATTGGGGTTGTGACAATAGACATCTTGGATGGGCCACACACTTACCTTGCAATCGTCACAAGAGTAGGTTTTGGTAGACTTTTTAATAGAAAATACACAGACTGAATAAGACACTCAATTTCTTCTTCTGTGCTGATATGATGAGGAAGTTCTGAATAATCGCAGGTTAGCCCAGCCTGGTGAACCTGACAATAAAGGAAATGTAAAATGGTGCAATGAGCTGGGGAGACTGTGTGCTTAGCATGCACTGCACTGGGCTCATGGTCCATACAGAAAACATGACTTCTAAAGGACATTCTAAGACTTCACTGACTTCAGATGACTGTAGGGACAATGGGCAGTTAGGGGACGGTCAGATCCTTGAAGTTCATTGACCTGTGAACCAAGGTAAGTGAATGAGCTTCATGTTCAGTCAGACATATCTTAAAATAGAGGTTGTGGGGCAGTGAGATGGCTCAGCAGTGAAATGCTTGCGCCAAAAAACCAGGATCTGAGTCCAATCTCAAGAACCCCCTTAAACACAGGAGGAGAACCATCTATAGAGTCTGACCACTATATCTGCACTCCTACTTACCCTGCCCCCCACACACTATGCTTTAGGCATACTTACTTGAACACACATTTGACTATAAATCAATATTATATTTTCTTTTTTTTTGTTGTGGTTGTTTTTTTTGTTTGTTTGAGACAGGGTTTCTCTATATAGCCCTGGCTGTCCTGGAACTCACTCTGTAGACCAGGCTGGCCTTGAACTCAGAAATCTGCCTGCCTCTGCCTCCCGAGTGCTAGGATTAAAGGTGTGCGCCACCATGGCCCAAACATTACATTTTCAATTCCTGAGTATCATGCGTCTATCACTGTTTTTTCTTATGTTGTATGTATAGGTGCTCAGCACACGCGTGCAGTGCCCACAGAGGCCAGGGGAGGGCATCAGCTCCCCCAGAACTTGAGTTACAGATGGTTGTAAGCAATCTTGTGGGTGCTGGCAACTGAACCTGGGTCTGCAAGCAGTGTTCCTGTTAGCTGCTGAATCATCTCTCCAGCTCCAATATCGGTTATTCTTAACAAACTCCATTTCTAGAAAAGAGCACGCCTTGGCACAGCAAGCATTGATCATGATACTCTTTTGCTGTTTTTTCCATAAGTGAAGATTGAGTTAGTAAACATCAGCTCCAATAAAGTGGTATGACAGCATTCCATACGCTAAGAAAACATTAAAGCACCCCTCGCTGATGGGGCAGGAGAGGCAGACGCAGAGGCAGACACAGAGGCAGACACAGAGGCAGACACAGAGGCAGAGCACTTGGAGTCTTGGCAGCGGTGGCTTCTTAACAGTCTCACACATGCACCTGAGCTTTGAGTTTTGACCTAGGGCCTGGCTGTACAGCCCAGCCTGGCTTTGGAGAAAGCATGTGGTTGAGGACAGCCTGAAAACTGCTACTGTGCCTCTACCCAGGGGGTGGAGACTACAGTGATGCCCTTCCTGGCTTCAACTGAACCTTTAAATCTTTGATTTTTCTCAAATTTGGGGTCAAAGAGGAAAATACATGCTTTAAATAAGGCAACGTGAACTTAGAAATTCCAATTAGAGATAACAATTAGAAATATCGTTGCCTCTCCACTCAGGTCCCGACTGACAAACATTTAAATTCTTGGACCAAACACAGTTTGTTTCTTTCTCTTTTGGTTTTTATGACCAGGTTAAGTTTTCAGAGAAAGGGAAAAGGCTAAGTAAGAACAAATGGCCAGGTGTGGAGGCACACCCCTTAGTCCAGCACTCACCATAGGAAGTTTGAGGCCAGCCTGGTCTACATAGCAAGTTCCAGGTCAGCCAGAGCTGCCCAGTAAAACCTTGCCACAAAATAGACAAAAAAAAAAAAAAAAGAAAAATCGATGAGTGGATCATTTCAAATTTGAAATTCTAGATTAACTTATGGACAGTGAGGTTAACTGAACTATCAACAAGCAAAACTAAAATACAAACAAACAAACGATAGAATCTGTGCATGGTGGTGCATGCCTGAAATACCAGAACTGGGAGGTGGGGTTTTACAGGCCACAGGCTCCATGGGACCCTGTCTCAAATTATATAGTAAGAGCAGTAAGACTCAGGAGTACCTCTGCTTCTTAGACAGATAAAATAAGGATCTTTTTGCTAGAAAAATATTTTGAAAATTCTTGTTTCTAAAAAGTATATATTTCACTACTCATTAATTTTTTAAAAATAATTCAGAGAGTAGTAACATAAACAGAATGAGCCAGTTTAACAAAATTTTCACCTAGAAAATTACCTGTATAAAGCATCAATTTTACAATAATACAATACTTACCATTTCATAGTCTGGTACTTCCATCCTTTTTTTCAAACTCTGTACAAGTGGAACTAGTGACTCCATCCTGGAAAAGAGCTACCAGTCACTAAATACAATAACCTTGAGTAGAACTGGCATCAAATGGCATCCTAGATATGACTTTTACCATGGATTGGGGTTAGGAGTTGTGCTGGAGTTTTCTGTCCACTTGACACAAGCTAAATTCATTTGAGAGGAGAGAACCTTAATAGAGAAAATGCCTCCCTAAGATCAGGCTGTAGGTAAGCCTGCAGAGCAGTTTCTTAATTAGTGATTGACAGGTGGTGCCATCCCTGGGCTGGTGGTCCTGGGTTCTATAAGAAAGCAGGCTGAGCAAGCCATAGGGAACAAACCAGTAAGCAGCATCCCTCCAAGGCCTCTGCATCAGCTCCTGTTCCCAGGTTCCTGCCCTGCTTGAGTTTCTGTGCTGATGTCCTTTGATGTGATATGGAGGCCTAAGCTCAATAAACCCCTTTCTCCCCACTCGCTTTGGTTATGGTGTTGGTTTCAGCACAGTGGGGTATGGCTGTGACAGACCCGACCATGCTGATTTTGAAAGGACTTGGGCTGGAAAAGGCACTGAGCACTCAGTGTGACATTCTGTTGGCACTTGGAAAATAAAACGTTGAGGATACTGCAGATGATGAAGGCCTGGTGGGTGATGTTCCAGAGGGAAGCATTTGTGTAAAGAATCTGTGGGGTCTGGTCAGCAGAAGCCAAACAATCAGCTGTGATTCATAAGAGACCAGGAACTCTAGTGTCTGACACTTGGCACTCACTGTGTGGCAGGGGCAGGGCTGGAGTCCCTGAGGAGAGCCCCGGAGAGGCAACTGGTCAAAGTACAGCTCAGTTGCAGCAAGGGACCCCAGCAGTTTTGGAGATCCCAGTGCCATGGGATGACCACCAAGAACAGCAGCAGCAGTGGAGTAGAGCCAGCTGAAGGCAGAAGGCAAAAGGCAAACTGTGTACTGCTGGGGAGAGCTGGAGAAGTGACCCCAGCCCCTTGGAAGAGCCCAGAAGACTGTGAGTGAATTCCGGATTACTGGACATTGAATTATTAGCAGTACTAGGAGTTTGGTTTTGCTTTGATCTGATTGTGACTGTGTCCTGGTTCTTCCTTCTTGAAGTAAAATTTAATATTACTATTTTTACTGTTATTTTAGAAAAAACTATTTCATAAAGCCCAAGTGAGCTTGTAACTCAATATACCGATGATATTCAACTCCCAATTTTCCTGTTTCTACCTCCAAATCCTTTGACAGAGAGCACATAAATAATACTCAATAAAGGCTGGAGGACAGTGGTCAACTTTAGTTACTTTTTCTCTTTAGTTACTTTTTGAGAAATGGTCTTTCACTGACTCTTGTGTTTATGAACGGAGCTAGGCAGGTTGGCCAGCGAGCTACAAGCATGCTCTTGTCTCCACCTCCCTAGCCTTGTGGAGGCTGGCTTTTGAAATAGATGCCTGGGATCTAAATTGAGGCCCTCATGGTGATGTAGCAAGTACTTTGAGTAAGCGGTCCCCCTATGCCTTCATTCTAACTTTAAAGAGCAATTCATCCAATAAACTTGGAAATGTATTTAGAATGGATAATTCGTGATTTGGGAAGAAAAGGTTTAGGGATCTCACCCAGGGTTTGAAGCCCAGCTCTGTACAGTTTCTTCACTATCACCGTCACACAAATCAGCAAAAACTGCTTCTAAATCTTCTAACTGGTGAGTTCGAGCATCAACAACATCTACCAAATCATCCTTAAAAACATGGAAAACTGAGGTCACGGTTACTCCTTCAAAATAAAACCAAGAAAAATAATATTATGCTGAAAATACCAGTTCCCGTAGTTAAAAATATCTTCTGTGTACTAAGGGGGCATTTACCAACACCCAGACACGTATGTGTGAGTATCTGTATGCACACACATAATCTGGATAGTTGAGAACATTTAAATAAGCTACAAGATGTCTCTAGAGCCTGGTCAGATGGCCCACACTTGCAATCCCAGCACTCAAGAGACTGAATTTTAGGCCGGCTAGAACTATGCAGAGTCTGTGTAAACCAAAGGACGGCAGGATGTAGTGGTAGATAAGGGCAGGGCTTACCTCAGGAAGGTTACTGTCAGGCTTTTTAAACTGGTAAAGCTCCTGTAGAATTTTGTATTCATCCTGTAAGACAAAACACCAAAAATTTACCAAACAATGCCACCAACTGGGCACCCCCAGGTTAGGAGTGTCCAACACTGTCTGTGATACAAGGGGAACATCCCAGATAATACCCAAAGGTTTGTCTGAGAACTGTATACTTTACTTTCGTATTCTAAACAGGCATATTGTACTCTTTAGAGTTCCAAAGCATACCTGATTTATCAGGACAAGTTTAGCCAGCTGGGCATAATACAATATAAAAATTAGCTAATAGGGTAACAGGTCATGAGTACAAAGACATGCTGGCCTGCAGAACGGCAGTCACAGACCCTAACACATCTAGGTTTTATAAGTAAATGATGGCTATTAATAAAACTCCTTAAAACCTAGCTAGCCAGCTCCACACATCAGTGGCTGCATGTGGCCTCAATTGTTTTCTTTAGGCCTGGTGTTAGGTAAGAGCTGAAATGTATAAGGGACCACACGCTGAAGCACCACCTTCTGTGCTTTGCTGACTGGAACAAGGCCATGAGCTGGGGTTTAAGCACTTTCTCTGTAGCTCTGGAGATTGAATCCACCATCCTGAGCAAGGTAGGCAGGTCCTCTAGCTCTGAGGTAACCCTTCCCGGACCTCCAGCAACTGCTTATGCTGCAAGGCAGAAAGGCAAGTGCCTTTCCCAGGATGACACAGCTGGTAAGCAATGGATGAGAGAAACTGGAATTACCTGAGACTGGGTTTCATGTAGCACAGGCTGGATTTGAACCGACAATCTCCTATATCTAGGTGTTGGTGTTACAAGTATGTGTGTTGTCCTGTTGTCTTTTTTTTACATTAAAAATAAAGCAGGCCAGAGGGTATTGGTGGCTGCCACCAAGCCTGATAATTCTGAAACTGACTTTGAAAAGTTGTCCTCTGACCTCTGTGCTGTAGCCATGTGCCACCCCCTAAAAAGTATGTCTGTGTAATAAGAAATAAAAAATACAGCTAGTAAATTATAAAGTATAATGCAGATTGGATATCTTTCTCTGATAAGCTTGGAAGCAGAAGTCCTATCAAATCCCAGAGTTTTTCAGATTTTGGAATATCTGGGGTCTTTATAGGTGTACTTCATCATGGTTCATAGAAAGTTCTGGATTTTGAAGTAGTTTAGATTTTAGAATTTTTAACTAGTATATAATTTTAAAAGATTGGGAAAGAACAGAACACGTGGCAGAAAACATGGCCTTTGAACCTAAAATAATTACCATCTGGCTGTTTGCAGAAAGCTTGCTACGTATAATCCAGAGACATGCTATGCAATTGTCAAGGTCTATGTTTTCAAGCTACCACATTTACCTGAGTGAACATTTCTTTGAAGGGGTTTTTGACAGAAAAAAAATCCAAGTCAATATCTAAAACAAACGCATCTCCCGTCTTCAGTCTGTCCAGAATCGCCGCAGCGCTGGCTGTGTTCTGGCTCTGCTGACCTCCGGAACATGAGCAGGACGGCTCCTGGCATGCATGGTCACTTCTTGGGGTCACTGCGTCTCCTTGACGTCCTTCTGAGCAAGAGTCCCCATCAGCCGCGGCAGTGCTCTCTCCACCTCCCAGTGCCAGCTTGGGCTTCTTTGTAGAAGACACAGAGTCACTGTCATCTTGTTTGCTGTAGAGTTTGTAAGGTTCTACCATAACCACCTCTAAGTGTAAGGGCTTTTGGTTCTCTAGCTGATCTTCAGGCACAAATAGACCATCACTGAGGAAGTAGTAATCCGTACTTGTAACCCTGGACCAAAGGAAAAAATATTGTAAGGAACAAGCACGCGAGCTGACGGACATAGGACACATGACAAAAACAAGGCGCTTTAACCTCAGAAATCAGCTTTCTCCATATTCCAAGCCCGCTCACTACTGCCTGAAGGAAGGACTCCATGTTTTTTGCAGCACACCTTTGCAGCTAGATATGGTTTTATTTTTAGAGCGTTATTTACTTTTTATTTATATGAGTACACTGCAGCTGTTTTCAGACACACCAGAAGAGGGCATCTGCATTCCATTACAGATGGCTGCGAGCCACCACGTGGTTGCTGGAGTTCTGGTCAGTGACTGACAGAACAGGTGAGTGGCGCCGTGCTCTCCCTGTCCCTGCTGACCAGCTGTGACCATGAAAGTGGAAAGTTCCTTTGAGCAGATCGGGGAACATGAAGCTAGGGAGCCCGCTGTGCTTTACTCAGATCTAGACTCTCAGAGCTTGGGAAGCTGAGGCAGGGCTGCTGCAAGTATGAGGCTAGCCTGGGCTACAAAGTGGGATGGACACACGGACGGACACACACGCGCACACACACACACACACACACACACACACACACACACACACACACACACGGAAGGTGAGACAAAGCAGACAGAGAGAGCTAGGAGACCTGGACAGTTTATATATGTATGTACAGGTGCCCATGGATCTCACGGAGCTGGGCACATAGGTGTGTGCGAGCTTCCTGAACGTGGCAGTTAAGTGCTCTTACCTGCTGAGCCACTTCTCCAGCCCTGACATTTTTCTTTCTTTTGTAATGAGACACAGTGTGACCATGGTGCTCACTCTGGTGTCTAACTCTGGCACACGAGCGATCCTGCCTCAGCAGCCCCAGACTACTGGACAACAGGCACACATAGGCAAGATTTCTGATTCTAGAAATATCGGTATGTTTTCAGCCTTTTGAATATATTAAGTCTTGGTAAGGACTTAGAACACTAAATTCAAATATATTTTTCAGAGGCATACTCTACTACATGAAAATGATACAATTTATTTCTCACTTGTCCACACTTAACATACACAGCTTTAAATTTACTTGAGAAGACAGGGTCTTACATAGCCTAGACTGGCCAGAAACTGCTTCTCCCGTCTTCACCTCCTGAGTGCTGGCATTGTGGGCATGTACCAACATACCTGGTATATATATATGAGCTGGGGATTGAGTCTGGGCCTTCAACCATACTAACCAAATACCCAGCCCCTAGAGCTATGAAATTAAAGACAGTTTTCAAAACAGATCAATGACATAAAAAAAAAAAAGTAAGGCTAAGCTTGTTAAAAACTGTAACATCCTAATAAAGACAAAGACTGTAACCCCAACCTAAATTTATAGTCCATGTGTGGGTATGTAAGCTAGTGTGTACAGGGAAGCCAGAGGTCAACCTGGAGGTCATTTCCCGAGTGTCTTCCATCTTGCTTTTGAGTCTTGCTGGTCTGGGCTAACAGGTAGGCTGCACTGGCTGGCCTGTGGGCACACAGATCTGCCTGTCTCTGTCTCCTCAGAACTGGCATTAGACATATGTACTGCATGCCTAGCTTGGTCAGATACAGGTTCTGGACTCACACTCAGGCCCTCACGCTTGCACTGTAAGCACGTTACCAACTTAGCTATCCTCACAGGCATGTCATCTCAGTAAAGCAAATTTCACCTTTTCTATTTCTGCAAATAAATAAACTCAGATCCATGGCTATACACAATTGGCTTTTCATACATGTTTACTTGGTAGGTTAACTAACAC
Source organism: Mus minutoides (assembly GCA_902729485.2). NCBI lineage: Eukaryota > Metazoa > Chordata > Mammalia > Rodentia > Muridae > Mus > Mus minutoides. The sequence goes on from CACVCL010030484.1 coordinate 38,131, forward strand.
CATGAGGCCAGCAAAATATTCTCCAAACTGTTATTATGCACTGAGTTTCCAAAAATATCTATGTTGCTCTGTGCCAGAATAAGGTCCTGTCTTAGAAATACTATGGCAGCTGTGTGATGCATGTCTTTAATCCCAACACTTGGGGGGCGCATCTCTGTGAGTTCAAGTCTAACCTGGTCTCCATAGAGTTGTAGGCTATGAAAGGCAATGTAAGTGAGAACCTGTCTCAAAGTAAAAGACAAAAAAAACCACACACACACACACACACACACACACACACACACACACACCCCGATCAAGCTGGGCACAGTGGCTCACACCATTAACCCCACCCAGCATTTGGGAGACAGAAGGGCTGTTGTAGTCTGTCAGCAACAAAAATCTATGAAATGCGTTGATTTTATAGAGTCTATGAGGTCCTCTGAACATACTGAGCAGATTCTCATATAGACCAATATTATGTACAATATTTGCTACATATTGAGTTCTAATTAGTTCTGATTACATTAAAAATTATATAGTAAGTATGATTTTTATAAATCAAGATGATGCTACTCACATAAATGACAAAAACACATACCACCAAAGATAATACTGTCATAAGAATGGAAACAGAAATAAAGGGCACAATTTTCATTATATGTCAGGGCCCAGAAAGTTATGTGTATACTCATAAAGAGTTCCTCTTATCCCAAGAAGTTAGACCTTGACAGCTACTTCTAAAGATGACGCCGTAGTAGCCTAGGATAGAGGGCAGAGACGCTGTAGTAGCCCAGGATAGAGGGCAGAGACTCTGTAGTAGCCCAGGATAGAGGGCAGAGACACTAGTAGCCCAGGATAGAGGGCAGAGACACTGTAGTAGCCCAGGATAGAGGGCAGAGACACTGTAGTAGCCCAGGATAGAGGGCAGAGACGCTGTAGTAGCCCAGGATAGAGGGCAGAGACTCTGTAGTAGCCCAGGATAGAGGATGCTGGTTAAGTACTGCACATAAAAAAACCTGATACACATATAGCTCCAATCCGAGGGCATAATAATTTAACTTAGACTAAATACCAAAAATCACATCAATAAATGTAAAACCTAAATAAGTCCAGACACTGACTTACTAAAACTGAAAACAAAACCAATGAATTTTGTTGTTTTTGTTTGTTAGAGACAAAGGATGACCCTGAACTGTAGATCGTCCTGCCTCCAAGTCCACAAGGCTGGGATTATAGATATGTACTACAACTCCCACGGAAACTTACATTATTTTCTTTTTTTCTTTCTGTGCTGGGACTTGAACACAGGGCTGCAGGCATGTTAGGAAAGTGATCCATTCCTGAGCTACACCTAAGACAGGGTCTCGCTCTAGAGTTCAAGTTGACTCTTAACTTTGAGCACCCCCCTACGTCAGTCTCTCAAGGTCTGTAACTACAGATGTGTGCCACACCCCTGCCTGGCTCGCCTCTAAGAGTTAAATTCAACACACTATAGCTGCATCAGGAGCTATAGTTATATAGCTATATGGTTATATCGTACTACATAGCTATAGTTATATAGTAAGTACTACATAGCTATGGTTATATAGTACTACATAGCACCATTGGTTATATTGGTACTACAAAGGCTAGGTGGAGTTAGCCAGCAAGGGAATCCAAATTCCAGGGAATGTTATTTAAAACAAAGCAAAACAATTTAACTAGTAATCGATACAAGGAAGGGGATCAACAGAATCAAAACTGTTTTTGATGATTCAAGAACTATTTTTAGAGGGGGTTTACCATGACTCTGTAGTAGGAAGTTACTACAGGAATCCAAAGTATAAAGTAAAGAATTCAAATCTTCCCATACTCATTGAAAACGAGGAAATTACCTGATGGTAGTGGTAGAAATGTCTTTGCCCACTAAGAAGTGGTGTTTGCCCTCTCTGATTTGCTGGGCCCATGTGGGATGGAGCCAGATCACTTGAGAAAAATGGCCAGCGTAAACTGCAGGCATAATCCAATTTTCAATACTCAGTTCTCTGGAAAAAAAACAGAAACATCAAAATATTAATGAGTGATTTTCCCCAGACATTTTAAGGCGGTAAGTTTTAAGAGTATGTTCCTGGGCTGGAGAGATGGCTCAGTGGTTAAGAGTATCCACTGCTCTTCTGAAGATCCTGAGTTCAAATCCCAGCGACCACATGGTGGCTCATAACCATCCGTAAAGAGATCTGACGCCCTCTTCTGGTGCATCTGAAGACAGCTATAGTGTACTTACATATAATAAGGAATAAATTAAAAAAAAAAAAAAAAAAGAAAGTATGGTCCCTTGGGAGGTTCCCAAGACTATTAGATTAAAGCTATTTCCATGGAAATACTATTTTCTGTTTGTTTGTACGACAAACAGAAATGAGTGAACATTTGTACTGACTGCACACAAGCATTATGGTGGGTCGGTATCCTAAGAGCCAGGCCACGGGAGTCTTTTAGTAGTCGCTACATGTTTTGTAACTAGCAATCACCCTTGTCCAAAGGCAGTTTTACTGAAAAAAGTTCTCGGATTTATTAATTCTTACTCCTAAGTAGATATTTTAAAATATTCCGTGAAGCAAAAAGAGAACCACACCAAAACTGCTATAGACTGTGAAGTACAACAGGTGTTTCAAGGAAAAGCTCCAGCCCCTCCAAAATTAGTTCTTGAATCATGAAAAACAGAGCTGTGAAATGAATATAATTTTTTATTTGAAAGACCAATTAACTGTGGTTAGACAGCGAAGAATTGTTGGATTCTGTATTCCAGTTATTTTTAGAAGCTTGTGGAGTTTTGGTGGAGGATCAAAGAATAGTCACATTACTTATCTGAGTTAGTATTGAAAATACTATCTTGTTTTCTAATCACTCTAATCACTTTTGTAAGAGCATGAATTTTCATCATAACTTTTTCAATCAAAATGACATAACAATGGACTGAGTGAAACAGATGGAGAGTCCAGGTGTCATTTACAAGGGCAAAAATTAAAGAAATCTTTTTTTTTTTTAAAAAAGATTTATTTTATTATATGTGAGTACACTGTAGCTGTCTTCAGACACTCCAGAAGAGGGAGCCAGATCTCGTTACGGATGGTTGTGAGCCACCATGTGGTTGCTGGGATTTGAACTTATCACCTTCGGAAGAGCAGTTGGGTGCTCTTACCCGCTGAGCCATCTCACCAGCCCCCAATTAAAGAAATCTTAAAAAACTTAAATAATGCCATGCAACAGCTTTATAAATATGCTTTTTTAAAGTAAGAAAACTTGTTTATGTAGACATAATTTAATATTTTACAATGAATATTTGTAAATTTCATTTTTAATTTTAAGTAAATATACATAACATAACGCATTATTTCCAAGAGTATAAAAGAATGCAGACAGTTGGGCATGGTGGCATACAGTCCCTGCACTGGGAAGAGGAGCAGGAGTTCAAGGTTGGCCTTGGCTATGTAACAAGTTGATCCCCAACAACTGGAGAGGTGGTGGGGTGGGGTGGGGGTGGGACTGTAGCCTGACGGTGGAATCTGTTCCCCAACAGGGTAGCTTTGTCTGGCCTCAGTGGGAGCGTGTCTTAATGGGTGGGGGGGGGGAGTGTTTGTATTCCTGCACAAAATATCATGGCTAAAAAAGAAGTTGGGGAGGAATTGGTTTATTCAGCTTACACTTCCACACTGCTCTTCATCACCAAAGAAAGTCAGGACTGGAACTCAAGCAGGTCAGGAAGCAGGAGCTGATGCAGAGGCCATGGAGGGATGTTACTGGCTTTTTTCCTCTGGTTTGCTCAGCTTCGTTTTTTTATAGAACCCAGACGACCAGCTCAGGGATGGCACCACCCACAAAGGGCCCTCCCACCCTTGATCACTAATTGAGAAAATGCCTTACAGCTGGATCTCATGGAGGCATTTCTTCACCTGAGACTCCTTTCTCTGTGATAACTCCAGCTTGTGTCAAGTTGACACACAAAACCTACCAGTACACTTGATATTAGTTATCAAGGGTAGGAATGTTTGGGGGTTTGAAAAAGAATAGACCCCCAAACTCACAAGAGGCCTAGGGAGGGGCCTCTATTAATCCAGTCAAGATAATCCTCCACAGGCAAGCCCTGGAACCCACTTCTCAGATAATTTGAGATTCTGCAAAGCATCTTGACAACCCTTAACCATAAAGAGGCTTCAATGTAGCCCTGGCTCTCCTCAAACTGTCATTCTCCTGCCTCAGTGTTCCAGGGGCTGAGATCACAGGTATCAGCCATCGCACCTGATCCTTGTTTGGCTCTTTTAGTGGGTAAAAAAAATGTTCTAAATAAAAATTTAAAAGGCAAGCAAACAAACAGACAAAAAAAAAAAAAAAATCCATACATGAGTTTGGCAAAATCTACTCTTTATCATCTGCTATATGTTGTATTTCAATACATAAAATATGATTAAAAAAAAAATCACATTACCCAAAGAGTGCTTCTTTATCAAACACAGTGTCTGCTGGCATATTCACAGGAATAAGGAGGTCTGGGTGAGAGTCCAAATGTAAAAAAATTATATTACTGTCAGGAAGATGCTTCGAACCTATAGCCCGGTATATGAAAGGCAGAACCTGTAATAAAAGCACACACACATTGAGAACTGCACACTGTCAAGTTCAGACAAAACAACAAAAGAAACTGCACCAACTTGAAGTGCATCAAGTTGTCAAATGTGGGGAAAAAAATTCTTTATCATGGATGGTTTCTGATGATAATCTCCAACCACTCACCCTAGCATTAAACTGTGTTCCAGGTATTCTAAGTTTTAGGGCATTTTCTGTCCCTTTAGGATGGTGAAGCAGGACTAGATGACTTTTTCCTCCTACACGCTATACATCCAAGTTTACCAACAAATTTTAAAGCACAGAGTAACCCAAAGTTGGGATTGTCTCAGAGATCTACTTTCTTCCCTCCTTTAACTTTCTCCACCAGTAAATAACCTTCTCCCACTTTTTCCTGGGGGGAGGGCTGAACCCAAGGTCTGCGGTAAGCTGAACTTCACTCTTGATCCCTTCTAGGGTCCTATAAACAAATCTAGACTTGCTAGGTCGTCTTCCAGAAGTATACTTTAATACTGCACTGCCATGTAGTACGTTAATAAACGCTGAAGGCTTCCGTCTTCAGCAACAGCCCTATAACATGAGCTATGATTATGGTCCCTCAGGTCCTGGCTAACCCTCTCCTTAAGCCCGCAGGATGATGACGTCGGTGGTGGTGGTGGTTGGGGACAGGTTGTAGCGTTAGGTGCTGGTCAAGCCTCGGCAGGCTGCCCGGGTTGGAATCCCTCCTGCCAGGGCTCCGTGGCTTGTATCGCCCGCTCACCTCCTGGTGATCCTCCACCACCCACACTGGAAGCTTGGGGTAGCGCCTGAGGCGCGCGCGGTCGCCTCCGGTGTCACTCATGTCTCCGCGAGATTAAGGCCGCGGTGACTCCGAGCGAGAGAGGAGCCCGGCAGCCAGAAGCCGCGCGCCCCTCAGGCTCGATCGCGACGGAAACGCGCGCTCACCCGGTTGCGCTTCCGGATTGGAGGACGACACGGTGGAAGGGCGAGTGTGAGGACTGTAGACAATGTCGATTGGTCTAAACGTCCGTCACTCTCACTAATCCGCCAATCACGGTGCAAAAGGTGCTGCGACGCGCTCCGGAGAGTTTTCCCTCCCCAGGACCAGCTTGCTCCGGTTTGCCTTTTAATTCCCGGGGCTTCCTGTTCCGGAGGCGCGGGTAGCCCCTCTGCCGTGGAGGCTGTTGTAGTAACCAGGCTCGCGGCGACCCGGGACTCTCTGTAGGTAAACGGGGGGCGCGATGGGTTTTCGGAGAATGAGCTAAACGATCCTGGGAGTTGGGTCTGGGTGGCTTCGGGGCCCCTCTGCGGCCAGAGCGAAAGAGCAACCCGTACAGATCCCATAGATGGGAAGCCTTTCATCTATTTGCGGAGCGCGAGCTGTGGTCCAGGCGCGGGGCCGCCGGGGCTGCGGGGGAAGGCGAGTCCCGGAGTCCCGCACTTACCTCGCAGGCTGGCGGGAGATGCAAACCAGCCAACTTGCAATTGCTCTTTCACCCAGCAGGAGGCCGGGCTGCAGGTTCAACCTGGGGAAAGTGCGGGGCTTTCAGCGACTTCTAGGCACACCTTTCAACCCTCGTGTGTCGTCGGTTCTGGACAAGTAAACTGTTCAGAATCGCTCCCTCGGTTTCCATGCTTTCAGAGGGCATCCCAAGAATAGGCATTTCCCACTTGCATTAAATTCATTGACTTGAATTAAACTTTGCATCCACAGTACAGTGGTACAGTATTGTCTAGCTTTTCTTTTTTTGGAGGGGGGAAGTGTTGAGACAGGGTTTCTCTGTATAGCCCTGGCTGTCCTGGAACTCACTCTGTAGACCAGGCTGGCCTCGAACTCAGAAATCCGCCTGCCTCTGCCTCCCAAGTGCTGGGATTAAAGGCGTGCGCCACCACTGCCCGGCCTTGTCTCTAAGCTTTTCTAATGGAGTGTGCCGTTCTGTTTTCACACTGGAGAGGTGTTAATTTCCCAGACTGTTGTCCATATCTAGCTTCAGTAGAGTCCCTTTTGTTCTCCTGGACTCTCTAAATTCTTACTTTCTTGTATTTATCACATCGCGTTTTTCTTTTTATAGAGTTCGGGACACCGTATTACTGTTATTATTATTACTATTATATAAACATTTGTTTATGGGTTTTGCGATCCTTGAACTCTGCAGGCTTGTGTGCCTTATTCATCTTTGAGCCTACAGAGCTTGGGACAGTGTCTCACATGTGATGGCTCAGTATGTGACGGAATCAGTGAATCTGTCTACCTCCCGTGTGGTTTTGAAATTGCTTATTTGTGGGGAGAAATGGAAGGGAATTAACTGTAAATGTAGTGATTTTTGAGACATGCACTATGAGCGAGAGTCAAACTTGCCTGCCGTTGACTGTGTGCAGAGGCTGTGAAGACTGCAGGAATGACTGACTGAACCCTTGATTCCTTGAATCTAGTAACATGCCGGAGTTCGACATGGGCACACACGACTGTCACAGACGGCAGGTTCTGGTAAGTTCTGTAAGAGAAGTGAGTCTACTGTAAGCAGTAGCAACCTAGGAGGAGTGAGGTTGCGTTCTCAAAGGAAGTCATGAGTTCTTCACAAGTGGTTGGTGGATGGATAGGAATTCACTGGCCAAGTAAGGGAGAGCGGAAGCAAAGGCGCTTCATGTTAGTGCTTGCTATGTTAACTGACCTGGAAAGTACGGACTAAGAGGGACTTTGCGGAGAAAGAAATAGGGTGATAAAGCCTGGGAGAGGCTGTGGGTAGCCTGTGGTACCAGATTAAACTTGAGTCCCAAGTTTAATCATGAGAGTATTGGATCGAGGAGCAGTCATTCATCTTATTATTTGGTAGCTGTTGTTTATTGGGCCTTGGCTGTCCTGGAATTTTTAGTTCTGTAGACCAGGCTGGCTGCCTGTTTCTGTCTCTTCAGTGTTGGGATAGCCCTGTGTGTGTGTGTGTGTGTGTGTGTGTGTGTGTGTGTGTGTGTGAGAGAGAGAGAGAGAGAGAGAGAGAGAGAGAGAGAGAGAGAAAGCCCTTTGTGGAAGTTCATTTGTGTTTACAATGTTCTGTGAGAAGAACTGAGAACGAAGTAAAGAATGGTACCTGTTTGTTAGTCAGGTTGTGGCTGTATTTGAATTTGAATTCAGGTTTCACTGGGATTTTTTTTTGTGTGTTGGTTTGATGCCAGCTACCATGAAATAGATTGATTTCCCTTCTACAGTGAAGGGAAATTTGTCTGTGGAGGATGAAGTCTTTCCTTCAATCTTTTACTAAAACCAGAGACAGAAGGTGGCTGTGCTTTTCGTCAGTTTAGCAATGGATAGTTTTGGGCTAGCACAACTGCCCAACTAAGGACAGCAGACAGTTTGCTTGGAAAATGGACAGTAGCTTGGTATGGTCCTGATTTTGTGACAAGGCTAAAATTACTGATAAGGTAATTGTGAACAAAAACACCCCCCTCCTTCTTTTTTTTTTTTTGCACTGGCAGTTTTAGAAATGTGTTTAAACCTTTCTGTCTTGTAGAACTTACATTGTGAGCGGAAGATATAGCCTTTCTACAGGACGCATCGACATGCAAGGCAATACGTGGTAAGCTGGAAATGGCAGTTTCGAGAGCCTCGAGAAGAGAGGGGAGGTAGTGCGCCAGAGAGGGTGGGAAAGTTTCATATACAGGGGAAGGGCAGGGACTGAGTTCATTCTCTGATCTGTGGTCATAACTTGTTCAGAGATTTGTGAGTACAGCTAGGAACCAGACCACAAGAGTCAAGAAATATCCTAGAGCCCCCACGCCCTCCCAGATGAGCTTGCAGTTCTTTGATGGCACGTCAGCATTGAAGGTAGACTTACATGATTGGTGAACTGTGGTGCTTGCAGGACCTGCTGAGAAGCTGCAAAGGGTAAGGGCAGCGTGTTAGGGTTCTCTAGAGTTAGAGAATTTATACAGTGAATCTCTTTTCATTTCATAAGGAGACTTTGTTAGAATAGCTTAAACAGATATTTTTTTTTTTAAAGATTTATTTTATTTATTATATGTAAGTACACTGTAGCTGTCTTCAGACACTCCAGAAGAGGGCGCCAGATCTCGTTACGGATGGTTGTGAGCTACCATGTGGATGATGGGATTTGAACTTATCACCTTCAGAAGAGCAGTCGGGTGCTCTTACCCGCTGAGCCATCTCACCAGCCCCCAGATATATTTTTGTAGCTAACTGTGATGGTTTATATATGCTTGGCCCCAGGGAATGGCACTATTTGGAGGTGTGGCCTTGTTGGAGTAGGTGTGTCTCTGTGGGCATGGGCTTTAACACCCTCATCCTAGCTGCTTGGAAGACAGTATTCTGCTAGCAGCCTTCAGATGAAGATGTAGAATTCACAGCTCCTCCTGTAGCATGCCTGCCTGGACTAGGCTGTTGTAGCTTCCCATTGACTTTAATCACAGGACATGGTATTTTTATTTATTTATTTATTTATTTATTTATTTATTTATTTCCCTTGTTCCGGTCAACCCCGCTTGCTCTGCTCCCGCCAGCTCCGCTTGCTCCAGTCAGCCCCACTCGCTCCTGGCCGCCCCTGTACGGCCTCCGCTTGTTCCAGCCAGCCCCCCCCCCCCCCCCACCGCTTGTTCCAGCCAGCCCCGCTCACTCCAGTTGGCCCTGCTCGCTCCGATCTGCTCTGCTCGTTCCGGCCGTCCCAGTTCAGCCCCACTCCTCCGGACAGCCTCGCTTGCTCCGGTTGGTCTCTCCGGTCCAAGGATTCATTTCTTATTATTCTTCATAAGTACGCTGTAGCTGACTTCAGACGCACCAGAGGAGGGTGTCAGGTCTTGTTACGGGTGGTTGTCAGCCACCATGTGGTTGCTGGGATTTGAACTCATCACCTTCGGAAGAGCAGTCGGGTGCTCTAACCCGCTGAGCCATCTCACCAGCCCAACACAGGACATGGTATTACTAAGAGATGCCCTGAGGGATCTCCTGCACTCCAGACAAATTCCTCCTTACCTCCATTGTGGAGAGGCCGTCCAATTTCCCCATGTGTGTCAACTTGACACAAGTACTCTTGGGTTCTATAAGAGAGCAGGCTGAGCAAGCCAGGGGAAGCAAGCCAGTAAGTAACATCCCTCCATGGTCTCTGCATCAGCTCCTACTCCCTGACCTGCTTGAGTTCCAGTCCTGACTTCCTTTGGTGATGAACAACAACATGGAAGTGTAAGCTGAATAAACCCTTTCCTCCCCAATTTGCCACTTGGTCATGATGTTTTGTGCAGGAATAGAAACCCTGACTAAGACACCATGGATCTATCACCCCTCCTAACACTGTTCTTCGTTTCTTAGCCTGCTACTGTAAGACTTTGACCCTCGGTCAGTGTACTTACTTTGAGGTTCCCCCCCTACCCCCCCATGAGACACTGAGATGCAGATCAAGGCAAAAGCAAGAGCTTGATTTCCTGCTGTGGGTCGTTGGCTTAACCTTCAATTAAGTCCCTCAAGGCAAGTGACTAGAAGGCGACCCTGAATGGCTATTACAAGCAGTTTTTATACTTTTTTTTTGGAACACAGGTTACATCAGCAAGGTTACAGTTCAAACTTATTGGCTAAGCAAATTG